>BOPN01001859.1:20000-50000 GCA_017312705.2 Penaeus japonicus
TATTTAGTACATTTTATCATATTAGGATTTACGTTTTTTTTTTTTTTTTACATTCATTTGTGGATGTTTTTGCCTCATTAATGGAAACGATATAGATGCATGTCGTTTATCTCGTTCAGCTGCTCATTATTTTTTCAGAACAACGACAATCTATTCATTCAATAGTTTACGCATATATATTTGTTTTTTGTTGTTTTTTTGTTCTTCTTCCTCTCCTCCTTTATGATGATTTTCTTTTTCTTCTTAGCTTCTCCGTGCCATTCTTCTGCCATTCCTAAATCCTCTTATCACTTCCTCTTCCTCCTTCCATGAATAAAAGAAAGGACTCAACAGCGCTCTCAACTCCTTCTTTCTTCTCTCTCCCGCAGGAACTTCGGCGCGCGGTGCGCCAAGTGCTGCCGCAGCATCGGCGCCGCGGACTGGGTGCGGCGGGCTCGGGACCGCGTCTACCACCTTGCCTGCTTCGCCTGCGACGCCTGCAAGCGGCAGCTCAGCACGGGCGAGGAGTTCGCCCTTCACGACAACCGCGTCCTCTGCAAGCAGCACTACCTCGAGTCCATCGAGGGCGGCGCCACGAGCAACGACGGTTGGTATTTCCTGCAGCTATTTAATTTTCCACTAAGCGTCCTCACCATCTCTTTTATATTGATTTTTTTTACGAGTCATCATACTCGCGCAATTAAAAAAATATAATGCTCAATGGATATCATCGAAACGGGGGCTCGGTTGTAGCTTAGGTAGCGCCCCCTCCGCCGAGCCGCCATCTTGATGCTGGGTTGGCAAGCAGAGTCCGAAGGAGGGAGACGGCGCGGAGGGGGGGGGGGGAGATGGCAGTGACTCCCGCCCCCTCTCAATCTCTCTCTCTCTCTCTTCAGGCTCCTGCCCCTCTCCCTCCTTTCTCCAGGCCCCGTGCTCCCCTCTCGACCAGTATCTGAGGTCTCGTTCTTTCAACTAGAACCATCCATAGCTACACCTGTGTTTTCTTTTTCGTTTTTAGGATAAATTATAAATTGTCGTTCTAACTTTAGTGGTTTAACAATTTGTTATTCTTAATACTTTTTAGTCTGTGGTAGTTTAAGTCGATTCAAAAGAACGGGTATTGTAATAATAACACCAGGTAATCAAAATATCTATTTTTTTTACATACAGTAATGCACTCCACACTATATATACACACACTTCAAGAATGCTTATGAAATCCCACCTGTCGAAGGAAGATAGTGCTGGCTCTGTGTCGGCCATCTTGTCCATCGACTTCTTGTTTTGTCTTCATGTCTTCTGTCTTGTCTTGCAGAAAACTTACCACACTGATGTATTTACCTTAAATATGTACATGTGTATATATATGTATGTATGTATACATCTATCTATATGTATATCTATCTATGTATATATTTCTATCTGTATGTATATATCTATTTATATATATGTATATGTATGTATATACTCCATCTGAAATACTGTAAGTTTTGTATCCATATTTTGCCATTATCAAGATGGCCTCCCTATATAGAGGAGATATATATAGATAGATAGATAGATAAAAACAATTGACAAAAAACAGATAAAGTAAATCATCAGACACCAAAAGAGACAAGTAAATGTTTTGAATCAATACTTGTTTTGCACCTCCAGCACGAGTGGCAATAAAATAAATACAAAAGATATTACTGCAATGTTCATTCTCGCAACAGAAAATTCCTATCTTCCTAAAAAGACACGATCGCTCTCTTTCTTTCCCTCTTTTTTTGTTCTTAAACCTGGACTGCCCTCTTGCAGCCCCCCCCCCCTCCCCTCCTTCACATCCCTTACTTCCTGTTCCTCTATCCTCTTCTCCTCCACCTCTACCTTTTCCTTCTTCTTCTCCATCTTCTTGCTCCTCTTCTCACTTCGACACCCGCCTTGCTGACTCCTATCCTATTCCAGAGAGAATCCTACCTCTCCCCCCGCCAGACACATAGAATCCTACCTCCCCCTACCCCTCAACCCCTACCACCCCCCTTCCTTCCACCTCTACCACCCCCAACCTAACTCAGCCCCCTCTTCTTCTACATACCCAAACAACCACTCTAACTCCCTCTCACCAAAGCTCCCCCAACCCCACCCCCCTTTCTCCAACCCCCACAACCCCCCCCCCCTCCTCGCATACCCCCACAACCGCTCCACCCTATACCTTCGCCCCCTCTGACGCCCCCTCCCCCCTCTGACACTTATTGATCTTGAGTGAGATAGCTCCTGTACAGGCCCCCTCTCTCTCTCTTCTTCCCAAGCTTCCGCTACAACTTGATCCTGTCTCGGCGTGATGTCTATCTTATCTATCGAGGCTTTGCCGCTTTTCAGCTTTTGTTTTCAGCATTTAGAGTTTTGACATTTTTAGCATTTATTTTTTTTGGGGGGGCATTTTTAAGTATTTGGTTTTGGAATGTTCAAGGCATTCTTTTTTTTTTCTTTTTAGAAATTCGTTTTAAGATTCTTAAGTTTTTACTTTTATTGATATTTTGTCAATAGCAGGCTTTTTTTTTACTATAACTGCTGTTTTTTGTTCCTAATGTTATTACTATTAATACTGCCATTGTTATTGTTGTTATCTTTATCAGCACGATTGAATATTTAAGTGATATTTACTTCTTGCTTATTTGAATTACAGGGATCTATCTGCATATAGGCATACTTGTTTTCATCTCTATCTGTATCTGTCCATCCATTTATCTCTATATCTATATCATCTTTCATCTATAGGTATCAGAAAACTTTTTTTGTGAATGTGACTCATCATAAATATATCTTCATATCAACATGTACACACATACCCATACGTAAGCACCAGACCCACCTCTTGCTCAGCTCTTCTACCCACCGACCCAACCCCACCAACTCTTCCCCAGCTCTTCTACCCACCGACCCAACCCCACCAACTCTTCCCAAAGCACACGATGAGGTTTGTGTCTCTTCCCTACAGAGAACACAGACGGCGAGGGGAGCCAGAGGAAAAGCAAACGCGTCCGCACGACCTTCACCGACGAGCAATTGCAAGTCTTGCAAGCCAACTTCCAGATCGACTCGAACCCGGACAGCCAGGACCTCGAAAGAATCGCGCAGCTGACCGGACTCAGCAAGAGAGTGACGCAGGTCTGGTTTCAAAATTCGCGGGCGCGCCAGAAGAAAAATATGTCGTCTAAGAAACACCAACAAGGTAAAAAAAATATGTATATTATTTTTTTATTATTTTATTTAAGGGTTTCTTATTCTATAGATCAAATAGGAAAGGTTTTGTGATATATAACGTCTAGGAAATGCCAGCAAGGTAATATTATTCGTGATTTGTAATTTTTTGGGTTATTTTGTTGTTCTTGTTGCTATCATTATTGTTGTTCGGTTAGTGAAATAATGTAGGTTTTGTAATACAGTATGTCGTCTATGAAACAGCAACAAAGTAGATTTTGCTTAGAGTTTGTTTATATTTTTCCTGTCTATCTTTTTGTTATGTGGTTGAAATAGGACAGGTCTTGTGATATGTGAAGATCTGTGAATCACTCAATGGGGTTTCCATAATATTACTTTAAAATTTCCGTTTTTAGATCAAATATCTGATTCGAAAATACAATTGTGTCAATGATTGTTGTATGTGTGGGGGTTACATATATATATAGATAAATAGATAGATAGATATGTGTGTGTGTATGTGTGTGTGTGTGAGCGCGTGTATCACGGCAACAGCTTTCATAGCCGAGACAACCTACCGCTGTGTAAACAAAATTTCAAGTGTCGTCAGGAGTAATCCACAGCGAAGTGACGATGCTGTCGATATGTTTCCCAGATATATTCAGCGTTTCAGTTTTAACGTCCCACGTGTTGGAGTGACGTAATTACCGATGAATGGCATGTGATTGGCCCAACATGGTCACGTGACTCAATTTTGGCGCCATTGACAACCACGTGTCGGCTGACTCAATTTGCGCGCCATAATGAAAGAGAGAGAAGGGGAGACTAAAGTATTACGCATCTCCCGTGAAAAAGGACATTTATTCATGATCTAATGTCACAGGACACTGCCCCCTTGTTGCTTCATTTGATTTCGCTTGTCCCGTGTCGTCTTTTTATCTTATAATTTCTTACTTTTTTGGGGTTACTATCAATAGAATGGTATTAAATTTTTGCTTGTTTACCTGTGTATTTAGGTGTAGGCCTAATACCTGCTGCCGATGACATATGAAACAGCTTATCCGTATAAAATATATATTTATTTCCTTTACCCTCGTAGTGAGTCCAAAACATGAATGAAAAAGTGTTCATGTTAACATTAATTATGAAAAGTTGAAATGTAGTTTTTTAGTAAACTAGCTTCATACTATTTATAAAAGTAATTCATCATTTTGAAACAAGATGATATTATTAGATATACAAATGCAATATAGTGATTTTTGTATGTCAAACTCTAAATAGAACAGTAAAATAAGTATAGACATGTAGATTCGATCGTGTATTGACAATGTTTGTCGGAAAACCTACATTTATTCAGTACAGTTGAAAGTACGTAAATAAAACATGTATACAGCAGTTATACGGTTTAACTGCAAATATTGACCACTCAAGTACTTGTATAACACATGTCTAGTATGGGACTATATTCTCGTATCATGATTTATGACATGTAGAAAAATCTTGTAATTCGTTTCCTGTCATGTTTACATTTCTGTGAAGAACATAGGATGATGCTTATGAGGAAAGATTTTTTTTTCACTTAGGTTTTTGAGTTTATCGTTAAAGGGCCCAGAGAAAATAAGATATTGGCGAGGAGAATGGAGACATTGGTAATAATCATTGCGTTAATGACAATAATGAAGCAAAGAATTACATTGGTAAGAGTAATAATCGTCATAAGAATATGATTGATTTTCAAATTAGCAGCAGTACCATCTAAAACGGATTGAATCTTCGCCAAAAGGCTGTTTTGATTATGATAAACTTTTAGCCTTTTTTCTACAACTATTTTCCGCACCATGAACCCATGATAATTAAAACACCATAAAAGACAACCCTTTATCCTACCACTACCATATTGTAAGTCCTCCTACCACAAGCTCCACCCCAATCCGTTCAAAAAAGTATAAAAAAAAAAATCTCCCACCGAAAGTAGACCCTTGCCACCCCCCACCCCCCACTCACACCCCTACCCCTCCCCTTCCCCTTTCCCGAAATAACAGTCTCGTTCGGCGCTTGTCAGGCTTGATAACGATCTCTTCCTTAATTACGGCCTAATTAGCTCAAACCGCTGACAGGGAGCAAACATCGCTAACGAGGGCCGGGCAAACAGTTTAGGAGAACCGCCCATCCACACAACGGTGGGCGCGCCAACCTTTCTCTTCCTTCCTTCCCTGCACTTTGGTCATGGCGTCTGCGGAGGGGGGAGGGGGGAGGGGGGGGTATCGAACGCTATTTGGGTTGATGGTGGTGTTATTGTTATTAGAATTATTGTTATTAGTATATCATTATCATTATAATTATCGTTATTAATATGATTGTAGATATAACTATCATTATCATTTGATAAATGATAAATAAAATTATTGTCACCATTATTATTATGAAACTAATGATAAAGATACACATCGTTTTTATTTCCAAATCCTCATTTTACACAAGGACTAAGTAAATAATATGATTCATTTGTGAAAGAGCAATTTTTTTTTTGTTTTTTTTTTTTTGTGTGTGTGTGTTTGTGATGAACCGGAATGTGGGATTATTTACATTATCTGATGCTAAAGGAGAGAATTAGAATTATATATTTTCGTAGTTTTAGTAGTAGTAGTAGTAATAGTATTGCAACTACTATATAGTAATGCAAGTACTATTATCATCGTTGTTATAGTGTTACTGCTTTTTATCTTATTCAACATTATTGTTATCAGTTTCATTATCATTTCCAGTGTTATTATTATTATAATTGTTACCGATGTTTTTCTTATTTGTATAACTCAGTATATTTCTATTTTGTATAATATTTTTAAAAATCAATTGAATAAATTCGTTAATCTTATCCAATGCTCAACAAATCATACATCCCACCAAATAATCATCTTTTAGAATGAGTACTTTATTATCATGACAATAATCTTTATCCACTCGTTCTTAAACATTATATTTTAATCAAGAATTGTTTTTATTATTATAAATTGCTGAATAAATTGCTTATAATATTATTTTCCCCCAGGTCTTGACAGAGCTCTGCAGGATATGAATGGGTCCTTGTCACGCACCATTGATCTTCACTTCATGTACTCCTTTCGTCCTCAGAGCGTCGGTGAGTTATTTTCAATTTCTCTCTCTCTCTCTCTCTCTCTCCCTCTCTCTCTCTCTCTCTCTCTCTCTCTTTCAATAATATTTTAATGGTGGGATTTGAACCGAGATTATTTTTTTTTTTATGAAAAAAAAAACACGTACCACAGCAAGTCGGTTTACCTTTTGATGGCCATTGAATTATTATTCCCTCTTTTCTCTATATTTATTTTATCTATTTGTTATTTCCTCACCGGTCGATGTTATTTATTGTTCTTATTGATCGATCATTAATTAGTTTTACCAACATTACTATTATCATCTTCCTTATTATTATGGCTATCATTATTTTATTATTTTTTTTTATTATTATTATTATTATCATTATTGATGTTATCGTTATTATTATTACTATTATTATCATTATTATTATTTTAATCATCATCATCATATCATCACTATTACCATCGTTATTATTGTTACTATTATCATCATTATTGTCATCATAATCATCATTATGATTATTATCACCATTGTTACTATCACCATTGTCGATTATTGTTCCTATTATTGTTATTCATCGATTGCCTCTCTTCCACCCAGAGCCGGACGATTCCTCCTCTCCCGAAACACCGATTATGACAATGATGCACGGCGAGGTGTGACGTCACGAGAGCGGGTGCCGGGCATCACCCCGATGACGTCATTCCACGAGTATATAAATAAGCATCATTTAAAAAAACAAAATCATGATAGAAGAGATACTGATTATGGGTGTGTCTGTCTGTTTGTCATTTAAGTTTTTTTTTCTAACTGGTGTAGATATTATTTGATTTTTTTTTTTCTTTCTTTCTTTCGTGCGGTGAAAATATCCCGTTTTCTGCTTGATGCCAACAGGATATTACAAACATTTCTCTTATATTTTTATTTTGTTATTATTCTAATTTTTCTTCACAGATCATGCATATACGATCATTCTGTGTTTGGTCTCATGTATATAGGGTTCACTAATTAACCTCTTACAGAATGGTCTTTTTTTCTATATTACTTGTGGCATCTGAAATTCCGTTTTCTTTTATACCTTGAAAAATAACGTTATTGCACTAGTTACCTTCACATTATTCATTCATTAATGTCAAAGCGGTTCGGTCATTTCGTGTTGAGCTTTGATTAACTATTGGCCGACTGTAATCACTATCATCCACTGTATAAAATAATGATAATGATAATGACGTCTGTAGGTATAGGCATGTCAGATCAAATCTATGTCTTTCAGTGTTTAAGTGTTGTGCTAAAGGGTTGCTAAGCAGTCTCGTTGCGCATATTGAAAAGGGGTTGCAATGGAAGAATCTTGCAAGTTTCTCTCTCTCTCTCTCTCTCTCTCTCTCTCTCTCTCTCTCTCTCTCTCTCTCTCTCTCTCTCTCCAGCTTCTACCATATTTATATTTAGCATCTCTGTTATCAATTAGGTATAGGTTTGCTCTCTCATCGAGAAATTCACATTTTCATTAGCCCGAACGGAGATATAAGTTCACATAAATAAGAATAATTCGCTTCAGATCTACACTTCAAAGAACATTTATATTTTTCAGTCATAAGATTTTTTTCCCAGGGAGAGATAACATATAAAGTGAATAAAAATGGAGAATATAATTTAGTCAAAAGCAAGAATGATAACTTACAAGATTCTTCAGCCCTCTTTACATATTAGTCTTGAGGTGAATATTTCACTACCGTATTGTAAATAATTGACACGTCTTCTGTCATATCTCTTTGTTATGTTGTATATTAAGGAGGGAAGATGGGGTTTAAAAAGCGGTTGTGCTATTATATAAAAAAAAGCCATAGGATCTCTAACATAGCATTTAACTATTTATTTGTTAAGGCCTAGGATTCGATTCCTTTTAGACGAAGAACAAAGGAATTTGTTTATCCTGTGCATCTAGTTCAGCTAAGCCAAAGACATGGAGTAAGGAATGCGATATTCTTTTGTTTTTATTATTTTTTTTCTTTTTAGTCGGCCACAAACATGGTGTTCTAGGATGGCTTTTTTCAGAGTAATTTCTATCGTAGGTTTAATCGTGCGAAGATACGTTAACACTTTAAATTTAAAAACAAAACAAAAAAAATAAAAACTAACACCTGCGTCCTTTGAAAAAAAAAACTTACCATCTAACCATAAACAAAAATAAACATTAAAAGAGAAATGTTTTCTTTCAACAGTAGTTTTACCATCGAAAAAAAGGTTAACCTGATAAATGTTATAGTTTATATTCCCCTTGAGTGACGTCACAATCTACTTTTTTTTTCTTTTTTTTTTCATGATTAACATCTATGACCTTTTGTTCCAGAATTGTGCATGGTGGTATTTCCTATCGTATTCTGGTCATTAGAAAAGTTGACATATATATATTTAATGAATTGAAAAGTGTTTTGATAAAAAATGTATGTGTATATGTGAAAGCTGTCGGTCCATCACTAGTCAAATGAAATGCTGAAAGTTCTTTAAAAAAAACATGACGTGTGTATATATATAATAAAAAAAAGTGTATGATGTAAAGAAAACGTTTCAGTCTGAATGCAAAAAAGGTAAACAATTAATGAAAAAAGTATTTATTGTACAGATGTAAAGGAATGTATCTTTGAAGAATATTCCTGTGAAATTATTTTTGAATCTTACTTCCGTGATTCTGTCAATAATTATGTAACAAATAATTAAACAGATAATTGCTGTGTCATTATCGATTGTAAACACAAATCTGTATTATAAGTGTAATAATCTTTATATATGAACACAGAATCACGATTGTAGGACACAAAATAAAATGGCTTTCAAGAAGAACGAAAAATGAACCACTTATCACAAACCACTACTGTTAAAGCATTGGTCTCCATTCTTAGAATTGTAGGGACTTTATTTATTTTCCATCTCCATCCAGATACAAGTTATGTAATAAAATATATTGTTCGCATTTTGGTATTTTTTCATATCCTGTTTATATTTTAAAGTTTACATACAAGAGCTCGTCTACGTATTTATGAAACTCACGCTCATCAATGGATCAATTTGGCGGTTACTTTGTCTGAAGAACTATGGAGGCCGAAACAGTATATTTCGCCTCCACTATGACTGGTTCAATATATATATATATATATATATATATATATATATATATATATATATATATATATATATATATATCTCTGTGTGTGTGTGTGTGTGTGTGTGTGTGTGTGTGTGTGTGTGTGTGTGTGTGTGTGTGTGTGTGTGTGTGTGTGTGTGTGTGCGTGTGTGTGTGTGTGTGTGTGTGTGTGTGTGTGTGTGTGTGTGTGTGTGTGTGCGCGCGTGTGCGTATATGTATATATGTGTGTGTGTATATATATATATATATATATATATATATATATATATATATATATATATATACAAATATTTACCTCCCTGACCGGGACTCGAACCCGCGCCGTAAGATCGACAGGCGCGGGTTCGAGTCCCGGTCAGGGAGGTAAATATTTGTATATATTAAAAATGCGTTACTGCATTCTACCATCTTCTCATATATATATATATATATATATATATATATATATATATATATATATATATATATATATTTATATATATACATATGTATGTATATATATATATATATATATATATATATATATATATATATATATATATATATATATATATACATATATCCCTTTCAACAAATTGAAAGGGAAACTCTCGACAAGGAATAATCTCCTCAGTAACTAGCCAACACCAGCTGGGGAATAGACCCAAAAACCCTAAGGCAGGCAGCACTGGCACTCTGCTACTCCACTGCCGAGTACTGTGCCCCAGTATGGGCCAGATCATGCCACGCACAGAGAGTCGATCCAGAGCTGAATAGAGCATGTCGGATAATCACAGGCACCATGAGGCCTACACCATTGCCCGCATTGTACAGGCTATCAGGCATCCCACCACCAAACATCCGACGAGAAACTATCACAATGATAGAACGTCATAAGCAGATGAATGGCCCATGACACTCACTCCATGTCCATCAAGAAGTGAGGAGAAGGTTAAAGTCCACCAATAGTTTCCTAATTATTGAAGGTCTAGAGAAAAGCCAGGCAGCAGAACATGGGCTTGAACGCTGGCAGGCAGCCGAATGCCAGCCCCATAATGAGGCCCTGCAAGACCTAGGTGAAACCTTGCCACAGGGATCAAACCTGAGCAGAAGGGCAGGTAAGCCTAAACAGGGCAAGATCCAAAGTGGGGAAAAGTAAAGACAACCTTTACAAATGAAAAATGACCACCAGCCCCGAATTTCAATGTGGAGAACCCATCCAGACAATGGATCACTTACTTTTAGAATGTACAGAGGGTCCTCATTGCTCTGATAATGAGACTGCCCTCCAATGGATACAGTTCTAATGTGTGTGTGTCTGTGTAGATATAGATACACACACACACACACACACTTATATATATATATATTGTTACGCCGGCCGCCTCGTCTATCTGCCACCAACACGAGGCAGGCTAGGCCCAGGCACAGGGCAACTAAAGTATATCAGGTCACAAGGGGCACACGCGAGGTCTTCCCAGGGGCAGCAGCTAACTGCGTCTGTCCTGGCCTCGTTCCTTCCGCGCCTCTTGCCCAGACATTGCGTCATGTTTGTCCAGCTTACATCATTTTATTAGGAACACATGTTTCGCACAGAGACAAAGACCCACTGGCGTAGCACTATCCCCCCTATCAAGCAGACATTGTCTGCTCTGACATACCTAAAAATGTAATAAACAACAGGAAACATTAAGAAAATCATTCCTCAAAAACAAACAAAATTCTTTCAAAACTAAAGAAAACGTAATGGTAATTAGTTCTCATAAACAGCATAAAAATCTTTCATCCAGCCCGGCTTTCTTCGCTCTCGCCGAGGTCGCTCTGGTAGAGGTGTGGGCGGTGGCAGGTTGGCAGTGGCACCCAGAGGATTATCTCCTGCCCCAAGACCTGGCTCATGGTCACCATTAACGTCTGTTGCATCGCCCTCACCGTCCAAATTCTTGTCCTCATCTCGGTCAGCGTCCGCCACGTCCTCATCTTTTTCACCATGGCCCTAGGAGTAACTTCCTGGCACATGATAACGCCACAGCCGGTCCACGTGGACAACAGACGGTCGCTTTCGCCCTCTGCGAATTCGATAGGTGACATCAGAGAGGGCCGCTACCACCGTGTATGGTCCTTCCCAGGGGCTCTGTAGCTTCGGCGAGAGGCCTCGCTTCCGACACTTGAGTTATGCAGCCACACTCTGTCACCTACATTGTACCTCGCTTCCCTCATGCGCCGGTCGTAGGTCTCCTTCATGGCTTGGCCAGCTACCTTGAGCTTGCCACGCACTCGTCGGTGCACCTCCGCCAGGTTCTCCTGCAGTGCTGCTGCATAGCTGGAGGTGAAAGTTGGCAAGTTCCGCGTCGTTGGCAGCCCTGTGGCCAAATCCACTGATAGCCTGAGCTCACGGCCAAACATGAGTCGGGCAGGTGTGAAGTCTGTTACCTCGTGCACAGCAGACCGGTAGGCCATGAGCATGGCGGGCTGCTTGACGTCCCAGTCTTCCTGACTTTCCTTTTCAATATTTGGCTAACTGTTGAGCAAGGGTCCGGTTAAACCGCTCCACCATACCATCGGACTGTGGATGGAGAGGTGTCGTCCGTGTCTTGCGCACTCCTAACAGCTCACAACACTCACGGAACACTCGTGACTCAAACTCACGCCCTTGGTCAGAGTGCAGTTCAGAAGGCACACCAAAACGGGTAATGAATTCATTCACTAACACGCCAGCCACGGTCTCGGCCTCGTGGTTGGGTGGTCCATATGCCTCAGGCCACTTTGAGAAATAGTCCATTACCACACAGATGTATCCCGGTTCCTGTAGGCGTGAGAGGCAGCGGACCAGTAATGTCCACTGCCACCCGTTCCATGGGTGCTCCCCACAGTTACACACCTGTGCGGGCACGGCTCTTTCTCATGAAGACTCTTTGCCTGCACGTCCATGCTCTACCACTGGACACGTCCTTCCTGTGCCCACAGCCGTCTCTGGCAGGAGTAGGCCTGGGTCTTTCTCACCAGGGTAACTACCTTTGGTCCAGCTCGATATGCAATTCCCTCAACAACTCAGCATGGTGGCCTGGGTGCCACACAACTCACCGTGTCATTGCCACTTCACTCAGCGGCACCTAGCTGCCCACTGTTTGCTTTGATCCTCATGTGTTTCCCACTGGTCCACTAGACACTTGGTGGTGGGGCTCTCCGCAGCCACAGCCTCCCAACTGGGGCGTCCACTGAGAGCCTCAAGCCACCGGACAATGGGAGCAGGTCGGAGTCCTCGTTGTGCCCCTTCGCCACTCATCATCCCCTTTAGTGGCACATCCCAGCACCTGTAGACGGAGGCACACAGGATCAGAGTCCTTCTGGACACAGTGTGAGCAACTAGCCTCACACGGGCGTCGACTGCCAACATTGCAATGGACACGACCGGGCGGTCGCGGGCGATGTGGCTTGTGTACCTTTCAAGGCGCCTAACCTGCCCGACTGACCCTCTGCCCTGCTGGCGACTTCAACCACTGTAGAGCAGCATGGTCGGTCCGAATGGTGAACTCGGCACCATAGAGATGCGAATTGCTGCGAGGATGCTCGAGACCTCTTCACCACTACCAGCAACTCTTTCCTTGTCACACAATAGTTGCGTTCAGGCCTGTAGGAACTTGGCACTGTAGTAGGCCACGACATACTCCTTCCCGTCCTTTATCTGTGACAAACTGCCCACGATGCCCTCCGCACTGGCGTCAGTGTCCAACAGGTAAGGGAGCTTCGGGTCCGGATAGGGCAAGACCGGTGCTTCCACCAGGGCCTTCTTCAAGTTGTCAAATGCGGACTGAAACGCCTCGTCCCACTGGAAGCACTCCCCTTTTCGTGTAAGTCGGTGGAGAGGAGCCGCTACGCTGGCGAAGTCCTGTACAAAGCGGCGGTAGTACGTGCACAGGCCCAGGTATCCCTGACTTCTGTCACATTGGTGGGAACCGGCCACTTCTCCACCACTGCCACCTTCTGTGGGTCGGTGCGCACACCGTCTTGACTGACGACATGCCCCAGAAATGGCACCTCATGCTGGAACATCGAGCATTTCTTGGGGCTGAGTTTGAGGTTGGCCTTCCTCAACCGCTGTAGTACCTCCTCTAGCCGCTCCAGCTCCTCCTCGAAGGTACTCCCGAAGACGATGACGTCATCAATGTAGACAAGCACCGTCTTCCATTGCAGGCCATCCAATACCCTCTCCATCAGGCGTTCGAAACAACCAGGGGCATTGCAGAGACCAAGGGCATGACGTTGGTGCCACAGGCCCTGCCCGAAGGAAAAGGCAGTCTTTGGCTTGTCATCTTCCGCCATCTCCACCTGGTGATAACCCGACTTCAGGTCGAGTGTGGAGAACCACCTGGCCCCCAGCATTGCATTGAGTGTGTCATCAATCCTCGGCAAGGGGTATGAGTCCTTGACAGTCATGTCATTCAGCGCCTGGTAGTCCACACAGAAGCGTTGTGTACCGTCCTTTTTCTTCACCAGGACTACCGCTGATGACCATGGACTGTCTGACCGTTTGTCACCCCCTGTGCCGCCAGCTCATTGACAGTGCGCTGCATCTCCTCTTGCCTGGCTAGTGCAATACGTTGGGGGGGCTCTTGATGGGCAAACTACTTCTGGTATTAATGCGATGTTTCACCAATCCTGTGTGGCCCAGGTCCAAGTCACCCCTGCTAAACACTTCTGCATACTGAGCCAGGGTGTGACGCAACTTCACTGTTAGCCTCCGCTCCGGTGCGCTAAATACTCGAGGAAGTCAGGCAACGGCCTCACACCAACCAACTCCTCGCTCCCCGATGACTCTTCTGGATGCTCCACTTCCTCACAAGTGCCCAGTTTTGCACCAGCTGGCACCTTCTGGGCCTTATCAGAGAAGTTAGCCACCAACACTGTAACTAACCCCTCACCCACTGCAGGTTTTGGATGGGCTCCACTAGGCCCTCTACTCCACGCATCACCCTTGACAGTCGACACCGGATCCTAGACTCTGTCCTGGGGGCAAGGGCACATCTTCACTGTGCACCCTGACGAGCTTCCGTCCAAGGTCGACACACACTTTACTTTGCGTCAGGTAGTCAGGGCCCAGCAGGCAGGGCTCGTCCAGATCAGCGACATATACCGGCAGTCGCTGCACCGTGCTGCCCACGCCAATATGAGCCTCCACTGGCCCCTTGAGCTGCATACAATGCCCTGTGACACCACACAGTCTCTGTGGTGCGTCTGGAAGTCGCGTAGTGGCCAACATATCAGGCCGCACTAGGGTCTTCTCAGCCCCAGTGTCCACTGTCAGGCGGCATGGCTTCCCATCTACAGAGCCTCCACCTGCATCGTGCTGGTTGTTCGACGGCAGCTTACACAAGTCGTGGCCCGGAAACCGAGGACGGCTGGGTTTCGGCCCCCTTTTCCAGCCTGTCCGAGTTTTCCGCCTGTACCACTTCCTTAGCCTTAGGACAGGCACTCGGATGGTGACCATACCTCCCACAGTCCTTGTAGCACTGCTGGAAGGCATCAGAATCCGTCAGGTTGAGAGGACGCGTTCTCTGCTCCCTCCAACACCGACTACGTCTGTGCCCTTTCTCACCACAATCCCAACACAAGCCTTGGAAAGTACCCGGGCTCACCTTCCTCAATGCTATCTTCTCTACTTTAGCCTTCCGACCCTGGAGGTCACGGCGGGGCTGAGCAGCTGGCCCTAGGCCACTGGTTCCCTTCAGGAAAGCCTCGAACTCCAAGGCCCTCGCCAGCGCCACCTGCAGGTCCTCAGGCCTATTTGATGTAGATTTGCAGCTGCTGGTCTTTCAAAGCGTCAACGAAGAAATCACGGGCCAATACCACGATCATTTCTTACGGAGCCGCAGGGTACGACCTCCTTACCAGCGCCTCCACATCCTGCGCCAGCTGGGACAGCGTCTCGCCACGCTCACGAGTCCGCTTCTTCAAGCGGGCCCGATATACCTCGGCCTGGTGGTGATGCCCGAAACGGCGTTTCAAAGCCTCCGCCACGCTGGTGTAAGAGGCATGTTGGGATGGCGGCAGATGCCCTAACACTGCCACCGCGGGGCCCCTTAGCGCTGTTACCAGCTGCAGTGCCTTCTCTTCCTGGCCCCAGCCCTGGGCAGATGCCAGCATTTCAAATTGGGCGACATATGCCTCCCAGGCCACCTTCCCGTCGTACTCAGCTGGCTTACGCCTCACAGAATGTCTGGAGGCCGAGGGGCTGCGGGGTGGAGAACGCGTGCCATGAACTAACACGCCCGGAGGGTAGGGAGGGTGAGGCAGCAGGCTGAGTTGACCGGGTCGAGTTTGCCGCCACCTGTATCAAGGTGACCAGCGGTTCCGATGGGTCCCCAGCCTCCTGCAGCGGCCACCGGCTCCAACACGACGCTGCGAGGCCCGGGGGTTCCACCTTACGGACCCCAGACAGACCCCAGTAAATCGGCCTCTGGCATCTGTTGCCAGAACCTCGTCACCTTCTCCGCGTGCGACAGTGCTACCTCGTGACGCCGCCTTTCTGCTTTTACCTCCTCCCTCAGGCCCTGAACCTCGCCTTTCAGAGTCTGCACTTCCTCCAGGGGCGGGGCCGGATACTCAAAACTCTGGCAGTTTAAGACGTCGCAGCGGGTTACGCTCTCGTAAGGTACGATGTCCCTACGAAATTGCAAATCTCCCATACTCAGAGAAAAAATAAAATATCGTAACCGAAAGAAAACCTCATAACCGTAGTTCGATGGGATACCATCAGATGGCGGGACCTTTTCGAATTGACCAATCAACAGTCAGCCCTTTAGACGTAACTACCAATTGGAGGCCACGGTCGTGGGGAGGAGCGAGCGAAAGAGGAGTGGGAAAGAGGAAACGAGTGAAGATATAGATGATTATAAACACAGATAGATGGATATTTGAATGGATAAATAGAGATACAGATATATATTTATGAGTGTATATATATATATGAATAAATATATATGCATGTATATATCAATGTATATGTATGCTTGTTTGTATATGATAAATACATACATACATATATATATATATATATATATATATATATATATATATATATATATATATATATATATGTATATATATATATATGTATATATATATGTATATATATATATATGTATATATATGTATATATACACCTTTGTCTATGACAAGATACCTTCATTTCCCAAAGCTCTATAGTGTATTAAATATTTATTGTCGTAAACTCCATAGGGTAAACGACGAGCGCATTCTATAATTGCTTGTTATCTTCTTTATATCAAGTGGCTAGGAGAGATAGGTATTTGTGATACACAGATACAATATAAATTGATATGACGCCTTATACTTTGTCTGGGACAGTCAGTAAATCATAATCTATACAAATCTCGTTTGCACAAGTCGGAGCTAGCACGACTTATTTCCGGGTTCACACCGTTACGAGTGCTCGGGACCACCCTTAAGTTACGAGGTGCTGTGACGTCACGCGGGGACGGTTAAAAGTTTTGAGTATGACCCTCGGAGCTCGCAGTTCGAGTTAAGACATGCGCGGCCTGGCTGCGCGGGCTTACGACGTCGTTAGCTGTTTTGAGTATCCGGCTCGCAGTTCGAGTTAAGACATGCGCGGCCTGGCTGCGCGGGCTTACGACGTCGTTAGCTGTTTTGAGTATCCGGCCCACTCGAACTGCGAGCTCCGAGAGGTCTTACTCAAGGCTTTAACCGTCCCCCGCGTGACGCATCACAGCACCTCGTAGCTGCCCGAAGCACTGCCCGGTGTGAACCGGGAAACTAAATGCTGGATTCCGGCCTGCAAACGAGATTTGTATAGATTACTGCGTCCCGACTAACATAAGACGTCATATCGATTATATTGTATCTGTGTATCACAGTGCCTCCCCATTCTCCTTAGCCACTTGATAAAAAGAAGATAACAAGCAATTATAGAATGCGCTCGTCGTTTACCTATGGGATTTACGACAATAAATATTTAATACACTATAAACTTTTGGGAAAATTTGTCATAGACAAAATTAATATATATACATATATACATACATACATACATATATATATATATATATATATATATATATATATATATGTATGTATTTATCATATACAAACAAACATACATATACATTTATATATACATGCATATATATTTATTCATATATATATACACTCATAAATATATATCTGTATCTCTGTCTATAGGAGGAGCTTTATGGGAGGATATTAATAGGATAAAAGGGAAAAAGACATCTCAAATCGCACATCCAAATCCTCGAGAAAAAGCAAATGAGCTCATCAACAGATATGCTAGGATATCCAGCCCTGACTCACTGAATAGTGAGTCAGCTGCTCTCTTACGCGAATCTTATGCAGGCATGAGGGAATTGATTGACTCCCAGGCAGTATGATTGCGATGTTTCGTTTACTGAGACCGAGCTTGATGCTGCCCTCACCAGAGGCAATTCAACAGCTCCTGGCGAGGATGGCATGTGACGTCATTAGACTACTCAGAAATGTCCCTGGTGATCCTGTTCTACGATTGTTCCGACTCATTTATGAAAAGGGTGTGCTACCAATATCCTGGACGCAGAGTATTATAACACCAATACCAAAGACAAATAATCCAGGGGAATACAGACCGATTTCCTTAACTAGTTGCCTTTGTAAAACTTTTGAAAGAGTCATACTAAATCGGCTATTATTTAGAATCAAAGATAAAATGTCGCCAGCTCTTTATGGATTTATGCCAGACAAGAGTGTTCAAAATTTGTATCAACAATTTCTGTCAATTCTTGGAGGTAATGGGTTCACTATTTTCCTGGATTTGAAGTCTGCATTTGATACAGCAAATAGGCAAATAATCCTACAAGAACTAGCCCTGATCGGAATTGGGGGACATATCAATGGATACTTCCAGAATAGGCAATCAGCCGTAGCGTTTCAAGGCTACAAGAGCGAACAGAGGGTCATGTCGCTCGGCATCCCCCAAGGGGGAGTCCTAAGCCCTCTGTTATTTAACGTTTTGGTAAACTCCCTTATCAGACGTTTTAAACAACAAGCCAATGCCACAATCATAAGCTATGCTGATGATATATTGATTCATGCTAGAAATTATCAAGACTGTATATGTGCACTGCGGACAATATCGACGGTCTGCAATGAACTAGGATTGATTATTTCAATAGATAAGACCAAGATATATAGTCATAATGTAAAAGATCGAGATAAACAGTTCACTATAGATAGTGATAGTACTAAACAGGTTGAATCATTTCGATATCTCGGAGTAAATATTCCACATACGGCCGAAGATGTTGAGGTGATCAATCAAAAATGTAAGAGTAGACTAGCTGCCCTACGAGCAGTTGCTGGCTATAATGTAACTTCGGGGGCAAACATACGAATTGTAAGAATGATATATACAGCTTACATAAGACCCCTCATTGATTATGCTGCACCTGCTCTAGTAACACAGCCATCCCGAACAATTAGAAGGCTGAGTAATGCAAATGTGGCAATGAGGATAATCCTGGGATGTCCAAATACTACTAAGGTCTTGAACATGAGGAAAGAACTCGGATTGCCAAGCATTACTGATAGGATCTGAAATCAACACAATGACAGCAATAAAATTATTAAGATCGTCAGATGATAGTATAGCCAAGGAATCTTTGTTAAATTGCCTTTCCACGGGGCGCCACAGATCTGCTTGGGTCAAGAAAAGCATAGCACTTCAGAGCTTCGAAACCATGATATGATAGAGTTCTGCAAAGGCATCCCTCAAAAACATTCTGTTCCGCCATGGGAGATAAAGCACTTCGACATCATCAAAGCAAGTGTCCCTCCAAAAAAACAAATTGAAAACAACGCTCACCTGAAAGCTAAATTAAGAAAGGACAACTGAAGCAAATTCACGAGATTAAGCAAGAGTATGAGATAAAACAGCTTATCTTCACTGATGGGTCGGTAATTCCAGACACAGGTTCAGCCGCATGCGCTGCAATCGTATGCGATGCCACTGGAAGGATTAGCGATGTTGGTTTCAGACTCAACAACAGGCGTCCATCCTGCAGGCAGAACTGTTTGCTTTACTTGTTGCTCTTAAGATAGCCGATCGCACGGGGGATAGTACTCTCATCATTACAGACTCCCTCTCCTCACTTCATGCTCTAAACTCATACAGAAATGATAACACAGGACTCGTGTCAACAGCGAGGCATAGGTTGAACAGATTGTTTCTGAAGGATGTAACCACTAAAATATTGTGGGTACCATCACACATAAATCTAGAGTTACACGATATGGCTGATGCTCTATCTAGATCATACAGTCATATGGATACTATTGAGTATGACATTGGTGTAACAACTGAGCATGTACGTAAGATCATAAAGAAAAAGCTCTCCACTCAGGCTGAAACTGAGAGAAATGCTGAGCAAGACACAAGCAGATCAATCATTCACCATAATGCTATAACAAGACGACATATCTGCATAGTACAAGCAAGGTGAGGACAGCTTGATGTAGTGACCGCAAGGTTACGGCTTGGCTACAAATATTACTGGGAGTATAGTGTTTCAAACAATGCTGGGGGGACTGAATGCAAGTTGTGCAGTCAGCCCTATTCACACACCCTTGACCACTATGTAATGATATGTCCTCTAATTGAAGAATTTCGTGAAAGAATTGAACGTAAAACATTGTACAGTATTGCAACATCCTTTATAGAGGACGGCATTTTATCAGATATATTACGTAAACACAAAGACTTTGCCTGTAATAGATAAAATTGCAAGGCCTCTCTAGAGTGATATACATGCACCCTGTCTTATGTATAGCTTTGCCCTAGCTTATTGATTGACAGGGTCACAGTAATATCTGTTTTATCAACAATGTATGTCTCGATATGTATTTATCATATACAAACATACATATACATTTATATATGCATGCATATATATATTCATATATATATACACTCATAAATATATATCTGTATCTCTCTGTCTATTTATCCATTCAAATATCCATCTATCTGTTTTTATAATCATCTATATCTCACTCTCGCTCTCTTTCCCACTCCCTCTCTCTCTTTCGCTCGCTCCTCCCCCTAATGACCGTGGCCTCCAATTGGTAGTTACGTCTAAAGGGCTGACTGTTGATTGGTCAATTCGAAAAGGTCCCGCCATCTGAGGGTATCCCATCGAACTACGGTTATGAGGTTTTCTTTCGGTTACGATATCTTATTTTTTCTCTGAGTATGGGAGATTTGCGACCTCGCAGGGACATCGTACCTTACGAGAGCGTAACCCGCTGCGACGTCTTAAACTGCCAGAGTTTTGAGTATCCGGCCCCAGCAGTTCACTCTTCACGCTGTTGCAGGCCTTGTCGGTGTACTGCTGCGTTTCCATCTTCATTGATGCGAGATTGCTCTGTAGCACATCAACAAGATAGCAGAACTGTGTTCCTCTGCCTTCCTTGCCTGCATCTCGACAAGATGCTGCACCTGCTCCTCTGCTTTCCCTGCCTGCATCTCGACGAGGTGCTGCACCTGCTCACGTGCCCTCTGTTCCTGCTCACGAGCCCTTTGTGCCATTTCCTCCCTCATACCGGCCAGCATGGCAGTGATCAGGTCCATCTGGCTCGGCTTCACCTCACTCGTGCCTGCCTCCTCTCCCTCATGGCTGCCATCTTTGGACGACATGATGGATCAGCGCGTCTCACTGTTCAATTATCACAAATCCCACTTCTGACACCAATGTTACGCCGGCCGCCTCGTCTATCTGCCACCAACACGAGGCAGGCTAGGCAGACGGCGTGCTAACCACAGGGTCGTGAACACAGAACAGCTCCAAGAGGCACCGAACACCACAGCGTCCCAGAACACCACGAGGGGCCACACCACGAGGGGCCACACCACGTGGCAGGGCACGAAATAAACACACTCTAAAACATCTATCCTTTATTTCCACTAGTTCTTTACCCGTACACTTTCTATAGGCACAATACAGGGGGAAAGCAGCACATCACACTGCACAATACAGCTTATAACAGGGCAACACAAAGTATATCAGGTCACAAGGGGCACACGCGAGGTCTTCCCAGGGGCAGCTGCTAACTGCGTCTGTCCTGGCCTTGTTCCTTCCGCGCCTCTTGCCCAGACATTGCGTCATGTTTGTCCAGCTTACATCATTTTATTAGTAACACATGTTTCCTTTTAGAGACAAGACCACTGGCGTAGTAATATATATATATATATATATATATATATATATATATATATATATATATATATATATATATATATATATATATATGTATATATATATATATATATATATATATATATATATATATATATATATATATATATATATACATATATGTATATATATGTATATATATATATATATATATATATATATATATATATATATATACATATATATACATATATGTATATGGATATATAGCCTGAACTCATTTTAAGAAACCGGCTCTGTTTGTGGTATCAGGTTTAATATTTGATATCTATTCATAAATATTGCAACAAACTTTTTTTTTGTCTGTCTAGGAATTTCATGAAATGCACGTGCCTTGCGGAAATGCTGCGTTAGTGTGCAACACATTTTATTAAGTCGTCCCTAAAACGAATAACAATTTAGATTACGAAATCATAATAGTACTCTTCTTTTTTGTATGGCATGCTTATTTCGTTGATACAGTTATTAGTGTATTCATGATGTAATTTATCGATTTCTCTATTATAATCGGTGGAATTCATACAGAGAATAACTTATTTAAATAACTTCTTGGCCCCTAGAGTTTGCAACACGCACTTGTCAAGACAGAAGAATAGTATATGTATTCAAAATACAAACACCAGAGACAAGGCTTGGAAAACGTAATTGAAAGTCACCAGACTACAGATAATTCGTTTTAATCATTCATTTAATTAATTAAGAATGTTAAAAAAGGAATTATTCAAGTTCTAGTTATATGACTGCCAAATCGAATTATAAAACACATTATTATGAAGTGCATCTGTTCTCCTGTTTCTAATACCTAAATGCATAAAATGAAATTGGACGAGCTAAATTTTTTTTTTTAAGGAAAATAAGAATATCTATAAATATTTTAAAATTTATTAAATCAGCTCTTCTTGATATAAAACAATCAGATGAAAAATATAAAATTGTTTTTGTCTTTCATTGCTAAACTTTGCCTTTTTGATACTACTCTCTCTAAAAACAATAAGAATTTTACATAATATAATTAAAATTAGGCATTATATTTTTTTTACTTATCTTCACTTCTATTGCTATGATCATTCAATACAAAAACTTAAGCGTACTTCCAAATGAGCTGCATAAAAAATAACATAAAATAATACACATTTGTTGAAATATTCAGTTGTTGCATGTTTTCTACATGTCACACTCTCTACTGACATAAAAATGGAATGTTTTATTCTCAACTAAATAAATATACACAATTGTATTTTACATCACAATTATATAAATTATATTGAAAACCTTGAAAATTTGTGGTAATACATAATCTTTTGATTACACATTAATATGTCCTACACATATCACCTTATATTATTGCTTATTTTATATATGGGAGGCTTGTAACTCTATAGCAATGAAAGTGAGAATCACTGAATTATGATCATTTGACACGATGTATAATTTGATGTATGATGTACTTCATTGTATAAAAAAAGCCTTATACTGAAATGTAACAATGGAAAACAAACTGAAGATTCTATAGATTCTATACACTGTTGTCAGGGAATTAAAACACCTGTGATATGAAATCTTTTGCCTTCTCAAGGTTTATTCCAACTACATGCTTGTTACAGCAAAAGGTCTACATAATGCTGGCAGCTGAGCTTTCTTATTCTTGTAAAAAAAAATTGTGCTTTATGATTTTAAATCTTTTGAGTTATTTGTGACAACAATTCACTGTAATCACTTTTTTATAAACATTGGTAACTATATCTTTGCAAAAATATGACTAATTCCACTACAGCATAATTAACAGGATATATCTATCACTAATCAAAATCTAGGACATATCATTATATTACACAAGACAAAAGTCTGTTTCCATTTTATAAAAGATGCTGCACTAGACAATTATACCATCAAATCAATATTTTCAGCAAGCATCTTTTCTAAAAATCAAATCTGATAAACTTTCATCAGGTACCTTCATGCAGTTGTAATTCATCATATACATTGTTTAGGAAACTGTTAAAGAAACGGCAAAGCTTTCTCATATCTGTTCAGACCTTTGTAACAGATCACATTATTGCTCAGGGTACAACATTCCCAAACTGTCTTTAGTTAATTATAGAAAGAGTACATAGTCCCATAAAAAGTTTCTCACAAATAATGTCAACAGAACTTCCTGTAAGAACTTCATATATATACCATATATATATAAAGAATATAACAATCACCTGCATATACATAAATACTTTGAAAATTAATACAGTCAAGTCAAAGACACAATCTATACACATATTAGACATCTAAGAGCATCTTTGACATTATTTAAGATAATTATAAATCGTTAACTTACGCATCATCTACTCAATCACTTCTTTTCCATATATATATGTATGTGTGTGTGACCTTGAGTTGAAGCATTTCAAAATAGTTAGAAATACATTACATACCTATCAAAAATACAAACGGTTGTACAGTCACTAAAAAAATGTTCTATATGAGGTTCTCTCCCACCAGTACAATGGTTTCAGCATATTCCCTTGCACTGTATTAAATGTAATCCATCACAGAGTTACGATTAGTTTCATGTTTTGCTTTATTTCGTTATTTGAATATTAGGCTTTTGCTTTTCCTCATCTATACTAGCATCATGGACCTGAGTCTGAGTACATTATTGTGATCAGCTAGTGAGTTGCAAGTTGTGCAGTATTATGAACTCGTCCTCATGCGCAACGCAACCACACAGTTATTGCATTGTACACTGGAAGGTTAAACTAATATTTCTGGTCCTTAATGGTATTCCAGAGCAAATATTTGAACTCTTGTGACTTGAACTGAAAATTAAACTGAAGAGCACAAAATAAGTACCAAGCCTCCAGTCAAGTGGAGTGTGTAAGTAATTTGCTGCTAAATAAAATGTTTCAGCTTTACAGTATCTCTTTCATTATCTTTTGCGTCATTTGCTATAACATTCGTATTTATGTTAATCCCAATATATATAGACATCCCTCCTTTTATCAAGCGGTAAGGGTTTAAAAGCTGAAAGAAAATTAAGATGGTAATACCCACATGAAAATTTAAATTACTGAATGACAATAAACAGAAACACAAACAAAATAAAAATCTCCCTACATGTTTTTAAAAAGCCATATGGGCCCAAAGCATCTCCATGACTCCAAAAAGCAGTTGAAATAGCCCTAAATATCCTAATACATTTCATGAGCTATGAAAACAAAACATAAAACATACATATGCCAGATTTTTAAATCAAGGGAGTGTCTGTATTTCAATTTTTGGAGAAAACTTCAAAAAGTAGGTAGTAATTTTCACTAAAAGAGTAATCAAATTGTCACAATACATATCTCGACTCTGTTTCAGAACAAATTATCCTTTTTTTCTAATTCAAGAACAAGAAACAGACAACTAATAAATTGCATGTCTAACAATTTCTAACAAGTTTAATGACATCTTGATGTAAACAAGTCAATCTAAGTAATAATGAGTTGGTCCTATACAGAGTAGAAAAAAGAAGACTGAAAGTACAGCAATCTTCATAGAAGAACTCAGAAGACATTTATGATATCAATGTAATGATGGCTGAAGAATGAAAAATGAATTCTGTCGACTAAATACTAGAATTTAACATTCAATCTTGAGCTTTATGGAAGAGATCAAATAAATAAGGCAGAGCAGTGGTCACAAAGGCAAAAAATAATCGTTAAAAAACTAATGATGATAATAATAATAAAATTAATTGAAATGTAAGGTAAATGATTAGCTCAATAATTCATAATATAACACCTCAAATGTTAACCACTTCAAAAAAGTTCCCAATAATGTAATAACATAATATAATATAATATAATTTTCTAACAGCAATAAAGGAAGTAGGAACCAGCAACCAAAAATTCTAATTGAGGAATCCTCTTACATTAAAGGAAGAATCAATTAAAGGGAACATAGTGCAATAACATAACAAGTGTTCTAATGACCACAAAAAAATATATATATGTAATCAATTATAAATTTCAAAAAATAAGATAGAAAATCATCACATAGCAATACCCTTATATTTATATTATATAATCCTTAGTCATTTACAGTTCAAAAAATGTTTTTAATTTCTTGTGAAACTGCCCTTATTGTTACGTTACTCACAGCCCAGTCTGATCCACACGAAAGATGGATCAACGCCCCTTAACTTACTTGGCAAATACTTTTGAAGTTACAGTAGCTACTGATGTACAAACATGAGTACAGGCTGGTAATCAATCTGAAGCCAGTATGTCACTTATATTGAAATTACAATCAGATATGAAGTCAAACAGTGACATTATTTCCCTGTCACATTTTCTTTTTTGTTGTTGGTCTTTTTTTTCTTTATTTTCCTTTTCCTGGTCATAAAACTCCATCCTTCACAAATGTACTGAATGATTGATTTTTTTTTCTCTCTCTTTTCTTGTTTCTAAGGCTTCAGTAATTATTGATTTTTCATCCTTCCCCTTATAAGATAACTATCTAGAAACTCCCTGAATATCACAATTATTACTATATAATATGTATGTCACATTTCCTTGGAGTTGAAACAAAACCTTCTTATTTACAAATGACATCCATCAAAAGAAGACATCCTATACACTCCTAAACATTTGCATTTTGAGCCATGACATGTGGCCCTTTTACCATGGTTTACAAAAACACTGCATTGTTCGGAAAGACACGAGTAACAGTTCCCCTGTGAATTTATAAAGCTGTAGTGTACAGTTTTAGTCACTGTATTCCCCACATCAAAATCTATCATTATCATAGTTATTATACATTTTGCATAAAAGTTGTGCTGTGAAACCAAGTGTTATTTTCTTCTTTTCTTTTCTCTTGATCTTTATCTACTGTCGTTCTCAACTTTCGAAAATGCAATGTATGATTGCAATCATTAAAACTCATTCTGAGATGTATAAAGCCATCATAACTGTTAAATACATCTAATCACACTTCCCATGTCATTCATTCCAACACTTAACATGTTATATGTAGCTATTCTTAGATACTCAAATCACAGGGATAACAAATCTCAATTAGCATCAGTAAGCATGTGTACTTACATATGCGTATAGATGTGCATATGATTGTATATAAGTATTTAGATGTGTATGCATGTAGACAAGTATGTATGTGAATGTGAATACATGTGAATGTGTTCGTATCAGGATATGTATGCAGACTGTTGATATGACAAACCTCTCAATAAACACTTATTGTATAACCCAGTTAAGCAAATCCCATCCTTAAACTGACCCTTATCATTAAACCTAATTAAGCAATTCCCTTCCTTAAGTTTATACTTCCTCATGCGACCAAATTTTCTCAAAGTGATTGGCTCCCTCTTTAAAAAACAGATTTCACTTTCCCAAAACAGTAAATACATAAATAAAATCACATTAGTAATAATCATAATAAAAAATATATACATATAAAAAAGAAACATCTCACTTGTGTATCTTACATCACAACACCATCTGAGCATGAACAGTTTTTCCCCTAATATCATAGAGAAACCAAAAAACAAAAGAATAAATACAGAGAAAAGAATCACATAATTGCTCTCCCCAATTCAAATCATAGTCTTAATGCTTCCGTTGGGTCCCTCGCCAGATGTAGATCAGAATGTCAACTCGATGCCTCTGTGCAGCCCCCTCCCTCGCCATTGCTCTCCACCAGCTCTGTGGCTTTGCTCAGGAGTACCTGGATGTCTCCTGGAGGGTAATGCTACAAGAGAAGTAGAGACAGGGTGTTAATTGGGTGGTGCAGGGGGTGTCTTCAACATCGTCCTTATCATTAGCATCATCATTGTGATATCTTCATATCATTATCTTCATTGTAATATCATCATCATAACTATCATCATCACATTATATTATCATTATAATTATCACCACAATCACCTTCAGTTACAAAATTCATACCATCAAATATAACAATACTTTTCTCACCTGCAGTATTTTCATATTACCAGCAAAGTCATTTTCCATCATTACATCTCGCTGTGTCCTGCAAATTAAATGCTTGGTTAAAACAAAAAAATAGCTCAACCATGTTAATATACATCTAATTCCAATTAACTTCAACCTAAAATTCCTTCCAAATTCAAAGATACAACTGATTATGTAAAACATGTACTTATAAAAATCAGTCGAAAGCAAGTAACATCATCAGAGAAAAACACATGAAACCAAAAGCCTAAAGAGACACATACACCATCATCGCAGTGCACACTTGGATGAGATAACTGAAGCGGTCGGAGTCGGCAAAGAGGGAATCCCACACGCGGATGACATCTGGGAGATCGAACTCCTGAGACAACAGGAGTGTCAGCCATCTGATGAGCAACAAGAGAGACAAAGCTATTACCAAACAACAGGAAATGATTGATATGTATTATATCAATAAAGGCAAGACTGATCATTTAGCTTGACAATAGACTATAATTCAAATAAACAACAAAACTGAGTTTTTTTTTAAACATGCATCTTCACTGATTTTGTTTTTATCTTCTCCCAAACAAATGCAACACACCTATATATTACAAAAATATCCCCAGAAGATCTAAGCAAAGTACTGTACTGTATTACCACTTTTTGCACACCTTAAGAAACCCCAACAATTTCTCAATGAGATTTAACAAAAACTACCTGAAGCTAAAGAACTGAGGCTTGAGCTCCTGGACACGTAGCCGATCCCAGAGCTGGTGGTCGTGCTGCCTGAGGTTGGCCATCAGCCTGTTCATCATGGCCCCGATGCCACTCTCGCTCTCATCCAGTGTGCGGATGAAAAAGTCCCTGATCTCACCCATCAGTGAGATGAAGCACCAGAAGCAATCAGCTTCAGCTGTTTCTTTAGGTTTAAAGTCAAAATTGTTAGGGTCTTTATAGTACATTAAAACTGATGGATATTGTAGAAAATATACATATGATTATACTTTACCTCTTTAATAATAACCTTTTATTTGCATTTTGTTAAATCATTTTTCAAAAAGAGATATATAACTATGACAAGCTATAGAATCTGGTAAAGCTGGAGTAATAAGATATTTCTGACTAAAAGTTCATACAAAAAAGGAAACTCATAAAAAGCCAATATGCTGTATTCCCTTTTAAAGATATATAAATTCTCCTTCTTCAACATGAATCCGTGTCATAATTTGGAAGAAACCTATCTATAACAAAACAAAAAATAAAATATCCTACAGATCAAATCAGAAGAAATGCATAAAAAAATATGTGACTATACTGCCAATAGTCTTTAAACTCCTTACCAGGTGGAGTTTCAGAAAAAATACCCGTCTGACAAAACATTAAAAAATCACCACTGTCATCACATCACAAAAGGTTAAATCACTAAAGAAAATCAGTTAGTCATAGCTCCATCTATGAGAAAAATCCTGCAACACAGCAATCCATTTCACTTCACAAAGTGCTATATGAAACAAAATAACCTTACATGTTGGTAAGCTACCTTCCATCATTCCTGTTTCTCAATAACAATTTTTTTTCCTAATGACTTTGGGGAGATTTAACTTGTAATGACTTCGGACATTACGTTTTCCCCTGAAATGTTATAGTATTTTCTTAGAGACTAATATCTATGGCAACTTGAGGACAACTGAAATAAAATTCTAAACAGATATACATATACATATACATCATATTTGACTTAAATGTGATAAAGAAAAAAAGTTAAAACCTTCACTCAACATACTGATCATCATCATACAAAATTACATCAATATCAAATTATTCATAGAACAAAAGATAAACATAAATCCAAATCCCAACATTGGAAGTAGAAAAAACATAGCTTGCAGTTATAAGAATAAACAATATAATAAAATAGCAATCAGTATAACAACTTTCACCCATATCTGAATCTTATAGCATCACATATGTATATCAAGAAAAGTATTAAATGCCTTTTCCTTTCATGATTGTATGACTAAAATTAGCAACAAGTCTTTATAGATAGGTGCATCCTAATAAAACTATATGGTACACTATACACTTAGAAATGAACATGGACTCTTGGAATAGCATCAATTCCCAGTTATTATGAAGTTTTTAAAAAATCAGTATAGTCACCCTCATTGACAATAATACTAACACACAAATTCCTATGATAAGGTTAAAATATCATTGGAAATCAAAACCTATTACAGACCTCGAAACTAGCATGGTATTCCCAGGCTAAAAACATCCTTTACATTCTCAAACCTGAAAAATGCACCAAGTTCAAGCCCTCTATCTGTTGGAGTATACTGAACCACTTATCACATAGCTTCCTATAATCTTATTGTTT
>BOPN01001859.1:65000-80000 GCA_017312705.2 Penaeus japonicus
AACTGGGTTAATTAATTCCCACTATCACTTATTTTTATTGGTACAGTAATTTGATATGTGGCACATAGGCCAGTGGTAGATGCTTGTGTTTTGTAAACATTTACCTTTATATATTAAACACTACCACAGTAAGAAAGAGTAAACTTGTAACGTTTCAAATTTTTAAAGAAAGTTCATCATCAGGCATAAGCAAACCAAGAAATGAATTCATTTTTTTTGGATTGCATACACCTGATGATGAACTTTCTTTAAAAGTTTGGAATGTTGTTAGTTTTCTCTTTCTTGCTGCATTAGTGTTTCATTATATCTCTGTTGTGCATGTTACTGTGTTTGTGATTCATTTCACTTTTAGTAAAGCCAATTTCATTAAACAAAATGTAAAAATATACAGTTTGAGACATTACATTAAGACTTGTTTGAAAGAATATTGTGAAGATGACATTGTAATATGCTTTATATTTTTACAGCAAAGATAGAATAATGCCAAAAATAAAGGAGGGACACATGAAAAATGTGAAGAACAGATTACAGCAAGAGGAAGAAAACATGTTCTACCTGCGGAATCCATATCTAACTTTGGTGAGTGGGAATGTGGGAAAATTTCCATGTATTTCAACACCTATTTTGTCTAGTGTTTTTAAGATATAAAATATTATGCATTATTTCATTTGTTTTGTTATTATTGTTTTATTTTATTATTATTATTTATTTTATTATTTCATTATTATTTATTTTACTTTTTACTTTATTTTTATTTATTATTATTATTATTATTATTATTATTATTTGAGTTTATTTAATTATTATTATTATTATTATTATTTTTTTTTTTTACTGTTGTCTCTGAATACATCAAGTAAATTTCATATTTTACATCACAATTTTTTTTTTCCCCTCCCTCTTTTCTTTTTTAAAGTTACAAGCAAACCTTGTTGAGACAATTTCAAACTGACATTGTAGGACAATGTTTGCAGGAAAGAACAAGTGTTAATGTAATCCAAAGGTGATGTGTTTGAATCATGAATTGTTAAAATGAAACACTTCATCAGATGAGGAATCTTTGATGGATTTTGTTACTTAACAATTTATTTTTCCATTTCTTATGGTATTTCCCCTTATATATGTACACACATTACTATGTTTATATTTTTGTTCATAAACTGATAAATACAAACTGCTCATGCTGCTGTACAAGCATTCCTGTTAACAAATCAGTACTCTCACCATAGTTCACATCTAAATTATATAGGATTATAATTTTTTTTTTTTTTTTCCCTCTCCACAGGACCAATCATGGGGCCATGCTAAGGAACTAGGAAAGCATGAAAAATGGTTACGAAATAAATATCTTGAAGGTCAGAAGTGCAAGCCAAATGTAACCATTGAGGAAAGATATAAGACACTTCGCACAACAGATGTTTGGGATTAATTAAATTCTGAGTTTCTTTTGTATTTAGTTTTGCTGTATATAAATGTTTGTTTCTGAATATTGTAAGTAATGTGACGAATAAATTAGGTAAAGAAAACTACATATTCTTTAACTTTTTTTATTTCCCCACATTATATTAAGACAAATCACAAAGATACTAGGTCTTTTACAAGTGAATCTATATGTAAAATAATTCCAAAATATTAAATCCCTTACTCAGTAGTCAAAATATTCCTATGTGGTATCAATCTGCTGTCTATTTATAAAGACTTAAGAAAACACTTTTCTATCACATTTTCAAGGAATGTTCCAAAAATAGAGATCTTAAATTCATGTCTAGCTTCATAAAGTCATGAATAAAAAAGAAAGATAGCCATGTTCTTCTCTTTATATATATATATATTTTTTTTTTCATAGTATTAATCTTGTTCAGTTTTCTACATATTTATAATCTTTTGAAAAAAACTTATAGTATCTGTTTCCCAAGCCTAACATGGCTATCTTTAGTTGTAAAATCAATGACATTTACAGGAAAACATGAAATGGAATCATTCTTAGTATACAACACAATACTAACAACCAAAGCTTTCATAAAAAGCTGATATTACAACTTTCTGATGCTTACATTATTGTTTTCTGTAATTTCTTACTGTCATTGATACAAAACTAAGACACTGGTTAATACTCCACTGTAATATTTTATCTGGAAAAGTACATAAAAGACTATTGCTTCTACAACATTCATTCGTTAACACAGCACCCTCAAAAAGTAGATGTAATTACCATTAATAAATCTACAGTCCCTTTGTTAAAAATAAGAAATAAAAAAACTCTGCCTTCTTTATTCAATGTAATGCAAGCTATATCACCAAATTATTTCCTCTAAAGTAACATGTACATCAAGGAAGAATTGTTACCCTGGTTATTCCTTGACAAATTATTTTTTAAAGCTACTACTTATCAGTTATTCAGGCACTTGCAACAGGCAACCAGAGGAACTTACAATCTTTCTTGTACATAATACATGAAGCACTAATGCCTGACCCAGTTAGCTTAAGTTATACAAAGAGGCCGTCAAGGCAAAAAGTATTGACATAAATGGAAAGAAACTTATATCTTGGAAGCACCTCAAAATAAAAAGTGTATACTTTTCCTTAATGTCAGGCAAGAGTGTTTGTGTTAGTAGATGAGGTTACATGTTAGTAGTGTATCCTGTATTTCTAGTAAAATGTAATACCAGTATATGCCTGGTAAAGCAATTTTTGCACGAAGACATAAATGAAATATAAGATAAACAACTATCTATGATTGATGGAAGACTTTGGTTATCAATAAAAAAATATATTTTTGTCAAGGTATTTAACAATGTAAACAGATAAATTCATGGAAAAAGTTAAGAATTTTTAGTGGAAGACAAATACTGGTAATATCATTACATCATATAGTGTTAAAAAGTATATTCATGCTGGAAAGTAGAAAGTAGAAAGTAGACGGTAAAAAAAAAAAAAAAAAGATAACGATAAGACTGAAAAGTCAAGTTTGTTACTATAACAAAAATCTCACTGTTAAAAAAGTATTTGATCTGGACTAAATAGCATTATTAATTCCCATATCAACAATCATACAATGGGAAATTTAACATGCATGTTCTATTTTTTTTTTTACTCTCCTTTAACCCACAGCGGACGGGTGTCATGACATACACGACGTAGGAGCTTTGGCCTGACGATGGGCGTCCTGACGTACATGACGTTCGGGGATTTTGGATCACTGTGCTATTTTATTTTACTATGAAAAAGGAATGAGTGATGATGGCTACTGCAGTCATAATTACTATAATTACCGTAATACCGTGCTAGCTTAACGTCCAAAACCTAGATGGCACCACTTTTTCCTAGCACCAGCAAGAGAGAGAGCCTTGAATGGCACCCATCCACGGTCTCTAGCAAGCACTATCTTTATAGAGCGATGACACACACTAAGTTGACGAACTCTTGCTCAAAGGTACCGCCGATGAAGGATGTGGGCGTGCCGCTCCTGGAGGGCTACCGTAGCGCACAAATAGCTCAGGGCCACCACCATAGATCTCATAGAAGAAGTACCACATCTCCTCGGAGATTTGGGCGTAGTCTGAGCCTGCCTTGAGCATGGGCTGGCCAATCTTGCTGGTACAGATGGATGAATTGTCGATAGGCCCAGGGGGCTCCTGCTCACGCCCCCGCACAAAGCTCTCCCACTGGCGGAACCAGCGCATGGAAATGGCATACACGATGCTTGGGTGCTCCTCGTCCTGGAACATCTTGTGCAGCCGAATAAACATGTCCAGCTCACTGCTCTGACGGTGGAGCAGCGCCTCTAGCTCCGCCCGGCATGTAACGCACTCATACAAGCGGGTGCAGGCTGGCCCACCACCAAACACCTGGTGTAGGTACTCCCATACACCCTGGTACAGCAGCATCACCAGATCCTCCACGTAACTGGCCTAGAAAGCAGGGGAGGGGATGAGCATCAAAATGTAATCACATCCATGCATTCTCTTTTAACCCACTTACGACGGGGGCATTCCAGCCTTGAATGTCACAATGCCGGGGCGTTCGAATTATTAGGCCTAAATCAATTGAATGGCTGGCACAATACTGTGCTGCCCGGCCACTGGGCTTTTGAATGCGCGGTACACATGCTGTACCACCCGTCCTGTGTGGGTTAATATACAGATCATGCATAAGACTGCTTGGATACTAATATAAGCACCTTGCACAATACTTTTCTCTTGTTATCTCTACCTCTCCTACATCCAGTGACACATTAAGTGATCTCAAACACTATCTATACAAACACCTCATTGTATAATCATGCAATTTCTTTATTCCTGAGATGTATCACAAACATTCATATTATATCTGTTACAGGAGAGTCAAACAAGAAAAAGGAAAATATAAAATAATCATTTAACCCCTTCAACACAAGGACACGTATACTGCGTCCTCGCAACGCTCGTGAAAAACCCGAGGACGCGCATACTGCGTCATGGCTGAGTTCTGGTGGAATTAAGTTTTCTTTCTTCTGGATACTGTACGAGATCTTTCAGAATAGAGTTCGTATATGAATTGATATATTACTTGACTTTCATTATTATTACATAAGAGTGGGATTTGCTTATACCAGGTGAGGCACTAATGGGACCTGCTGGCAAACACTTTATTATTTATTTATGTAAAAATATAAAACTTGTTATGATTAGTTTACCATACTACTACAACCGTTTTCTTTTATCATCTGAGTGAGGCCTCCCACCAAGGTCACTCTTTCCATCTTCCTCCCAACCCATGTAAATAACCTGTCACATGTATATGGGGGAAGAGGTTAACTATGCATATTTTGATATATAACACATGATGATTATGTTGATGTTTTGGCTTAAAACTTGTCATATTCAGTAGTGACGTTTAAAATTTGGCGTGCACCGGCAGCTCGAATACGGCGTGAGGGGCATTTTCTACTGCCCGTAGTGAAGGGGTTAAGGAAATCAAGTGATGAAATTCTTGACTAAAAGTGATGGTCAAAAGGTTTAACATTTTGTGATCAATTTACCCAATATAATAGAAATATATTGTATACTTCAATAGTACACATTATGACACATACAAAATATATATGTAAGCCCTTACAAAATAAAATTGCAGCACCAGGCATATGCACCAATTTGATACTTATAAAACAAAACTAAATTACTATCCTTAATGCAAAATACATATCTGAGCAACAACAAACAAAACAAAAAGTTCTGAATGATAATGTAGAAAAGATGTGTTCCATAAAATAGAATTACCACTTCTAGCAAGAAAAAAATAGAAATCTTTATTATGGTAGCAGTTGTAATAATACTTCCATTTATTGTTGTGTATACCAAACACAATACTCACAATCATTACTTAAATTAAGGAAAACCATCCTTTTGAAAATGAAGAACTGGTATTTTCTTTACTTATTACACATCACTTCATCTGCAATGAATAACCAACAACCAAGAGATGTAGTAAACAAGCAATAACAAAGCAAATTGGAAAATAAAGTAATAGCACTCTGTAATTCAGCTAACCAGTAGCTTCAAGCTGTATCAGGGAAGCAGATAACTCAAAAAGGACTTGATATCCTCCCAGGCTTAGAAAGGGCCACTTTTCGCAGGGATGTGTCTCTCCATGTACTTGTGCAGACGTGGCCAGATCTCATTGGATTCTGTTCCATGGAAGACCTGCAGGATGCCCAGATCCTCATAGAATTCCTTCAAAGGCTTCGTGTTGGTGGCATACACTTCCAAGCGATGCCTCACTGACTCAGGTTTGTCATCTTCCCTCTGAACTAAGGGTTCTCCTGTAACATCATCCTTGCCCTGGAAGAATTACATAATATTTCATATGGTATTAACATATCCTCATAGAATAAGTGTTATGTTAAAACCAGTGTACAGAAACTACATTATTTCCAGGTGTATTACCTGTAATACTAATCAGGTATCTCTCATTGTTTATTTTTAAATAAACAAATAAGTATTCATGGTGCAATTTTAAAATATGCTTCATTTCATAAAGCACATCCACCATATTGAGAAGTTTAGTGAAAAAAACATGTATTGATATATTGTCTATACACATAGAAAGCAATCCTACATTCGAGTTTACATGTCCTTTTGTCTTGCAAATAAGTATGTGAGTGTCAACATGTGAACATATGAGAGAGAGAGAGAGAGAGAGAGAGAGAGAGAGAGAGAGAGAGAGAGAGAGAGAGAGAGAGAGAGAGAGAGAGAGAGAGAGAGAGAGAGAGAGAGACTGTGAGAAAGAGTGTGAATGAGAAAAATACTATGTGTGCTTGTGTATGTACCCATGTGTGAGAGTGAGAGTGAGAGTGAAGGTGAGAGTGAATGTGCATGTGTGTGTGAGTGTGTATGTGAATGTGTGTCTATGTGTGCATGTGTCCTAGTGTATGTGAATTCTATAACAATAATAAAGCTATATAAAAACATCAAGCTGCAAATTGAATTATCAGTAACAGACTTTCAGTAAGAAATTAATTCTTACTGAAAGAATTCTTACTTAAGCAGATAACAAATATATAATTATTACTAGAACACAATCCATGTCAGTAAAAAAAAAATAAAGGTCCTGTTTCTTTTTCTTCTCTCCATGCACAAGTCTAGGATTCAAAACAACAGAACAACAAGTTCCAGGATCTTATTCCACTGAGCGAACAAACTGTATTTTGTTCTATTTTTTTAAGTATCATCATCCCACCTTGTTCTTTCCTTGTGAGATTAAGGTAATGTTAGACTATTTGTGAATAGTAAGACAAAAAGAGAGACAGTTAATAAAAATATTGGTTGGTGATTCAACATACATTCATTTTATCACAACAACAACAAGAAAAAAAAGATACCTGAGTAACTACACTGATGCATCTTTTGATGAGTTACCTGGATAGAAGACCATATATAGGTTATATATTATGTCATGAGTTTTATGGTAAGTCACTGTCAAGATTCAAGTTCCCATGCATGGAAAACCCAAAAATATAATGATTAGATTAACCAAAGAAAAGCATATAGGAAGAAAATATATAAAAAGACAGAATAAAAACATGGCTACCTATTGAAAAAAGTTTTGGTTTCCAATCAATACATTATGGAATAATTGAAATAACAGAGATCCAAAAGCATGGCATGACACTGATATATCTTATACTGAAGCTGAGAGGAGTGAGACAGACTCAACAAAAAATGAAACAAGTGGCCTATATACAAAGCAAGATAAACTATTAATAAACCAGCATCAAAAATAGATAGATGTAGATTTACATAAAATAAATTTTCCTCCATTGCAGAAGTTTCTACTGCGATTCTCTCTCTTCAACATCTCTGCAGTGATTTTTTTCATTTTCATCAACTTGTTATCTTCATCATTACAAAATATAAAATTAACAATGATTCACAAGTACTGAGCAAAAACATTCATGAAACAAGACAATTGTAAGTTTAGTTATCATTCTAGATAGTTAAATTTTCTTTCTAACGAATGACTCCCGGTTGTAAGGATAAGCCAGATTTGTGGAACAGATGCTACGCCAAGCTTATATGCACTGAGGGGAGCTCGCCTGTGTCAGCGTATGCGGACTCATGAGAAAATGTGCCAACAAGTGTTGACTCAATCTGAGCTTAGTCTTTACCCAACGTGGTGCCCAGCCACATCAATGACTGTCAGGTGACAGTGGAAACTCAAAAGCTTGGACAGGGCTTGATCTGCCAACTGTGGGGATGTGAGGTCAATGCACTAACCATTGCACTACCAGATGGCTCTTCAGGTTGTAAAAACACTACTCTGAACAATGTTCCATCTTTGCCTGAGACCAATCAGGTGGTACAGGTATTTGGAAAAAACTGATATTGAAATAAACTATGCTCACATAAGTAAAGTATTTGCCTACTTTCATACGCCATAATAGAAATAAAAATAAAATGCATCAAGGAAGAGGTATTACACATACATTTATATATTCAAATTTGCTTTTTTATGTTAAGAAAACACAGGCAATAAATAAAAAACAACTAAAATAATGAAAAGACTACTGTTATAATATTCTGTTACCTTCAAATTTATAAATTCTTGCATGAAGAGATGTGGTGCTTTAGAGTGCAATTTATCACATAGTAGCCTGTGTTGCTTTTACTACAAGGAAAAACAAATCTTGTATCACAAACTGAACAAATAACAAGAATTCCTTGTAAATGAAGTTAATACTATAAAAAAATCTTTATTAATAACATACACTCTATTATGAACTATATATCTATTGTTACTTTATATGAGAGATAATATCAATGCTTTAGAATTTTTTTTATTTCTTACTTTTCTAGAATTCTACAGAATGTCAGTTGTCAAGGTACTGAAGTGACTGGATTTGCTATACAAATCAAAACTTGTTCTATCATTATCAAAATATATGCTATGACAACAGATATGACATTTTTACCCTTTTGCAACAGGTGTTTTTGTGTGAGCAGATCACTTTCATACTACATTTTTCCCTTTGTTGTAGTTGAAAGTTGTTTATTCCTTCTGTTATGATAACCTATTATACCAAAGGCCAGTTAACTTTTTTTTTTTTTTTTTTTTTTTTTTTTTTGGGGGGGGGGTTAGATCATATAACTCTGGAAATTAACAGAAAACATACACATCTTAAAATGCTCAGTCCAGGTAGAACATCTTAAGATGTGGCCCATTTCAGAAGGGTTCAAATTATCCTTGAAATTAATCTATTCCTTAGCTAAGATTAAATGGGTTATAAGCACATGAGTTCTATACCATTCAAACTATTTCTATATATTATTATTATATATTATTATATAAAAAAAGGAAAAAAAAATCATACAAAACCATTACACAATGCACTTCAGCTTTAAAAAACTACAAGGCTTTGGTCTAGCTACAAGAAATTGTTTCTCTATTTAACTACACCTCAACAGTCTTATCAGCCAGTAGTTGAGGGCCCAATTAGCAGTTAACCAGCATTCAGTGTGGTTAAAAAATAGTTCTCTATGAGGTTCCCCATTAGAAAAAGCAGAGGGAGAGAGTGTGGACTTACCGGGACCTTGGGGGGATTGAACTCTGTATGGTAGATCCTTCCTGAGGCAAGGTGGGTCCAGCGACCCTTGATGCGGTCTATTATGACATCGTCAGGCACTTCGAGGCTCAGGACCAGGTTAAGCTTGAGAGAAAAGTAACAACACCATAGGGTTGCAGTGGGTGACAAGGTGCAAAGTACAAGCAAGCTATTAAAAGATAATCAATGAGATAAAAAAACCTAGTATGAAGAGCAGATCAGATCTTATGTAGTCAGCTTTCTGTTTCCCATGAGAAACTACTGAACAAAATCTAATAGCTACAGGGCAGAACCTAATAACTACAGGAAAAAAAATACAGAACATTATTGGTTATAAGACATGTTTGCCAATGATGAGCACAATATTACCTGATTTGTATATTATAATCCTGTTAAAAAAACACTTCAATAATATATCAGCTTCTCAATGAAAAATCCTACTTTTTACTTATATTCACAAGAAAATAGAGGCAACACTCAACCATTAGTTCTTTCTCATTCTTTAGAATTAATTTTCTTGGTTTATCATATCCCTATTATAAAATGATATGTGCAGATCAGATTTCATTTTCCATTACTACAATGTAAAACATAAATCAAATCAATAACATTAACAAAAAATCTGATTATTTGACATATATTGATAGCACAACAAACATTTTGGATAACTCTTACTAAACTATGGCACAGGTATCATACAATATCAACTTGAATCAAATAAGAAAGGGTGTAAGTGTTTGACGAAAATACCATGTATATATATCTTTCAGACCAGCATATACACATGCATCTAGCACACATGTGCATACACACACACACACACATGTGAACCACACATACACACATTGACACACATATACTTACTCTCTCTTCCTCTCCCTTTCCCTCTCCATCTCCCTTGCTCTTGCTCTTGCTCTTGCTCTTGCTCTTGCTCATTCTCTCTTTCTCACACACAACACACACACACACTCATACACACACACACACATATACATACATACACACACACATATATACATACACACACACACATGCACACACACACATACATACATACATACACACACATATACACGCACGCACACGCACATGCACACACACACACACACACACACACACACACACACACACACACACACACACACACACACACACACACACACACACACACACAAACACAAACACACACACACTCACACTCACATGCCACACACACACACTCTCACACTCACATGCTATACACACTTGCACACATACATGCCACACACACACACACTCACTCACACACACACATACACATTCACATAAACTCACACTCACACACACACTCACTCACTCACTAACACACACACACACACACACACACACACACACACATACACATACACATACACATACACACACACACACACACACTCATTCTCTATCTCCCTCTCAAACTACAATTCAGGATTATTCAAAGCATTTTTTTATCAAATTAGAGTTAATATAATTATTATTCTGAAGAATCAATATAAAATTCACCGTAATATTTACCTCAACAGGAAGTGCTTGAAAACAAAACAAAACAAAAAAATTAAAATTCAACTTGAATTTCCTCTTAGCTTAAAAATACTCACTACAATAAATTTGTAATAAAAAATTGAAAGATAAAATATAATTCTATTGCAATTCTTGCCTTTTCTATCAATTACTATTACTGACTATCAATTGCTTTCACTCAAGTTATAATAATATGAAGCTATTGAAAGTAGGGTTAGGCAAGTCACTTAAAAAATTAACTTTCTAATTATGCATTTGTAATCAATATGCAAACATTAAGATACAACAAAGCTATTAATTATGAAAATCCATTTGTTATTTGACTTTTCTATACAATAAGACAATCACTTATTATGGACAATCCCCTCTAATTCAAGGTTCACCACATAGCCTTGCTAAGGCGTTAATGGCCAATTTCAGCTCTTCTGTCCAAAACACAAGCCGTAATGAGTAAGGGGAATGTGTTTCAGATATGGGAGTTGAAATTGGCGGTTAACACATGAAAGGTGAACTTTGAGGAGGAGGAGACTGTAATACAATTATATCAAATTCATCTTCATACCACTGCACAAAAAATACAGTATAATGATCACAAGTGACAGGCACCTGATAGGCCCCTATCTTTGAAAGAATATGAGACGTTGTAATACAGCAGACAGAATTTTCAATGAAATTTCATAATCAGTCATTATCATCTATGCAAATGAATTAGTTGGTCATCATGCAGAATCGAGTCATATGACAAGAAAATCAGTAAATACATCACAAAATTATAATAAGAAAGATTTAGATATCCTAGATCAACTATTCTACAAGACTAATCTTGAATAGAAATCTTAATACTTTTTTGCCCTTGCTTAAATGAGCTTTTGAAAATTTACATATTCAACATGTTCTTTGATACCAGATACCAGGTAATATTGCTATCAATGGCTTAGATGAATTATCTATGCAAGGGACTGCTGATGATTTATATTTCCCCAAAAAAAACATTAGTAATTTCAAAAACATTTCCTTACACACAAAACCATACAAACAGCCATAATGACAATCCTATCATATCTCCATACCTGTAGCATGGAGCCTAACATTTCCTTAGATGTGTAGGTCCATTTAAATACAAGTACCACACCTATAGTGATTATATTGTAATTTCATATTCCTCTCTCTATTAAAAATGATCACTAAATTAAACAGCAAGTTTAGATGTAGCTGTGTGAATCACAAATCAAAAATTATGCTGGAGACTGGAACATCAATATTTTTCCATTCACCTTATTCACAGCTACCATAACATGAGGTACTTTTTCATTCCTCATAACTTCACAACTCACCTTTTGATTATTGTGCAGAGCCTCAGCCTGTGGACGAGTGCGTGGAAAGCCATCCAAGAGCCATGGTGAGGCCTTCAGCCCTGCTAGCTCTGAGGATATAAGCTTCACCATAACATCATCGGGCACTAGCTGTCCTGCTTTCATGTAAGTCTGTGCAGCAAGGCCGATTTCTGTGGAAAAGTGCATAAAATTAGTGAAAATAACAATTTCATCTAAACTATTATGAATTATATTCATAACATGGGTACTGTTAAAGACTTCAAAAGGCTAATTCCTCATTGAAATTCATCAAAAATATATATCAATCAATATCAATCACAGGCAGTTCAGTATTATCACACAATACAGGTAATAATACAACCTAGCAAAAGAATAAAGGTTATAAGTGATATAGAAAAATTGATAATATACACTTTCACATTGCTGGGGGAGTATATTCACATGCTTATTTCCACAATACCAAATAAAATCCAACTACCACATAAAAAAAACTAAGAACTACACTTTTTTGTCATAAAAACACAACTACATACTAATTAACACTATGGTAAATCTATATGTGAAATGGTTAATTAAGACTTATTATGAGAAACAAGGGCTAGCAGTGATCATAACACAGCCTCTGAAAAAAAAACTTACCATAGAATGAAACTCTTTAAATTAAGATATGAAAAGGGTTCCACAACCAAGATTTAACTTGACCTCCTGAGCAAAAGTAATTTTTCTAATATGTTAAATACGCCCTTTGATATTACTTCAACGATATATAAGTACAACTAAACATATCATATACAATAATATAATCGACCTTTACTTCTCTGCTCACATGTCTTGTTGCTGTTCTTTCTAAAAACCACAAAATCTCACCGGTTTTCTTGAGGATCTGTGCCCTGAGAAGGTCCCCACTTGACAGGTGTTTCAATCCAAAATCCCGCACGATTCTGCTGGATAACGTCCCCTTTCCCGATCCCGGTGCTCCGAGCATGACCATTTTGAATAGTTTGCTCATCTTGTTAAGATTATTCTTGTGTAATGCGAATAGTACGTTTTAAAAAGAAAGTTACATCAGTGAAGTCTATCTCTTCCTCCGTCGAGCTCTTCTGCTGTGATAAATACCTTATCAACCTTATCACGGTAACCTTGCATACTTCGATAGCTTTAGATAGTGTTTAATTTGAAGTTCTGTCTTCGTTTGTCATTTGTTTATATTTTTTGTTACTTATGATAGAGGGGTTTCTAGAGCTTATACTCCGTAATCAAAACAAACGTGGAAATGATGTCGGTCTTTAGCAAAACCTCTTCTCTTTTCAGAGTTTTGCCAGCTGTTACGGCTTGTAGGAATATTACTACGTCAGGTAATTAAGGCTCATTTTGAAGAAAATGATTATTTTGTGCAATTGTATTTTTATACTATTTGAATTTCATTTAAAAAGGACGGTTTTGGTATTGCAGACGCCGACTGCCCTCGAATATCAGTCTATTTTTGTTTTTATTTTAGTATTCTCACAATTGATTGTATGCAACATGCTATCCATACCATGTATGATGCATTAGGATAGTGCAGGTTTTCATTTGTGACCGTTATGTTTGATTAACCAGAATAGGCGATACACACGACCTCGAACAAATACGTACAGACTAATATTTGTTATGTACTGTTTATATAACTAGGAATGTAGCGTTATTTTTCAGTTGTAACTGTTTAGAGTCTATATCACATTGGTATATCTCTGTAAAAACAATATATTGGTAAATTATTATGTAATTTTGACTGAAAAATTAATAGATTCCAGTAGACATCACATGTTTAGCTCATGAATTGATTTGCTTTCACTAGATATTACACTGCATTGTCAGGAGAATGGTATAAGTTGAAACTTACGCTATAAGCCTAGATGCTCCTGGAATGGAAGAATGATGATAATTTGATTCTTTATACTACCAGGCCTGATGTCTGCAATCATTTGATTTGTAAATTAAATGTAAACTTACAATTTATAAGATTATTTGTGGACATGTTTGAGATGTTTATTACCATGACATATATATATATATATATATATATATATATATATATATATATATATATATATATATATATATATATATATACACATATATATATATATATATATATATATATATATATATATACACACATATATATATGTATATGTACTTATATCTATCAATATCTATATCTGTATATTTATGACAGAGTGTAAACTTCAAATTATACAATTGCTGATCTGTCTTCTGGCAATGCATGTAATATTTAGAGCAAGAAAACATTTTTAAAGAATACCAAGAAAAAACAGAAAAATAGAAATCTACTTTTGGTAAGGATAAGCTGATCAACATTGTAATTTTTTGCATAGGCCTGCTGAGAAGCTGTAATAAAGGCAATTGGAATCTGCCAGTATTATTGGTACAATTTTTCTTTCATAATTAGTTCTTAGCAAATGGTAAGTTTCAGATTTTCATACCATGTAATAGTCACTGTGGTAACTTGTGATAGTACATAATCTTATTAAATCAAATCATACATGACAATGAGGATGGACATTATGGTAACACATCACAGATGATTGTCAAAGACAGAGTTATGGACTAATGATGCTTCATCTTACAAAAGTTACAAATTATGTTGATTCTAACCAATTTTACATAGAAGACATATGAGTGAAAGGAGTAGAACTTATATTACTTATTGATATGTGCTAGGATATTTATATTGAATTTTTCTGAGGTCTAGCTAGACCTAATTTTTATACTTTTGTAGAATATAGATTATCAGTTTCCTTTATAGATTACCTCAGAGTAAGTTATGTTATATTTGTTATTGCTGAGTTTATGCAGCATTTAAATAGGTAGTGTGATTAGTTATAAATATTAAGCTATATACAATATGACGAAATTTGCTAAAAGAACTTTTTGAAGACTGAAAAATTGAGAAGATAATTGTTTTTCTTTTTAAAGCTTTTTTACCCTTTCTCTTTCATAATCCTTCTACAAAACTTCTAATTCACATTATTCAGGAAATAC
>BOPN01001859.1:85000-100000 GCA_017312705.2 Penaeus japonicus
TTTATCATGGAATGAAAGATATTAAATGTAAGCATTTGGATATAGCTTAAGGAAGCTGGAAACAAAAGGAATAGATAGAGAAAGAAAATAGGCAATGATATATCTTGAGTGATACAGTATTTGACAATTTTTTATTTGATTTGGCTCACACCTTGTACCTCCTTTAGTTTTTCCCTCCTCTCTCCCTCTCTCCTGCTTCTCTCTACTAAGAATATATGTAAAGTTACAGTAATTTACTAAGAAATGTATAATTTATCATTTTTATATTTCACTTTTTAGTAAGTCTTCAATCCTTTCTTTTCAGGAATATCCTCCTACTCCTGAGACTGTGGGGAAATGCTTCCAGGCTGTTGTCGGTGCACTAAATGCCTCAACTTCCCTTAGTCAGTGCCAACTGTTTGTTAGAGATTTTGTTGTGGCACAACTCGTTGGCAAGGATTTGAGTGAGATTTGGGAGGTAGGTAAAACAACAGCTTATAATCACACTGTTTTGACACAATTTTTTTTGTTAAAAGCACAAAGAGATATAATAATTTAAAGTTTCAAAGGATATACATGATAATTACAATTATAGTACCTTTTCTATATTCTCCCTAAAATAATGATAATAATTTAAATAAAAAACAGATAGAGAATCCAATGGCAGTCTTGCAAGACATTCTGGGCCGCAGTGGACGGGGAGAGCCAGAGCCAAGGCTAATATTTGAGTCGGGCAGGAACACTCTTGAGGCTGTCTATCATGTTGGAATTTACTCTGACAAGGAATTCATAAGTTCAGGTAAGTTTGGCTTTGAATGAAGGTTATATTTGACATGTTTTTTTATTCTTATTTTTAAGTAATAAGGTTTTTTGTTTTTGAGGGAAGCAAGGAACGAAAGAAACTTTGATTATGTTTCAGTTCTATTTATGTGCTCTGTTTTATTAAAACATGCCATGACAAACTTTTATGCTTTGCTACACAAATTATTTGAAATTGTAGTATGTATGATGAATAAACAATTTTATTTTTAAACAAGAAGACAATATACGTCTAAGTTTATCAAGAAGTAATGCACAATTGTCTTCACTTCTCTTTTTTATGAAGAAACTGTCTCATATATATAACTAGTTCATATGCATCATATAAAACTTCTATCTGTCCAGGGTATGGAGAGACAGTGGGTACAGCGGTTAACCAGGCTGCCGAAGATGCCCTGCGGAGATTCTTCCAGATCACTGATGCCAGCCCTCCACTCCCCTTTGGGAAAGAAAGCGTCAAACTCAAGACCGAGGCTAATCTTTCAGTAGGAGACTGGTCATTAGAGGAAGCAAAGAACATTATTACATGTTGAAATTATCTTGGGGAGAGAATTCAAGTAAAGAGTTACCATGCTGTTTTAGGCAGAATGGTCATGTATAGAAGTGATTGAGAATGTAGTAGAAAGAAAGAAGGATTGATGAATAAGAATTCATATTGCTTAAGTTACCAGAAATTTACTTACATAATGATGAGGTTGTTACAGTCAGAAAATCATATGTCAGTTTGTGGATTGGCAGTTTATATAAAGTTATATTTCTCAAGGGAAATAAAAATCCATTTGTAGTGTATAGTACCATGAGATAATATTTTTTCTTGAAACATTTCATACTTCTAATTTAATCTTGAAATGGTTCTTCAAAATGTTTGTATGGAGAGAAAGCAGAACAAAAAAATTATGCTTCGGGAAATATCTGGGCAGGAATGTTGTCATCATCCACTAATATAAAATTTTGCTCTAGAGATGTATATTCTACTTCAGCATCTTCATTTTCTTCTACTTTTCCTTCTTATTCTCCATCTTCTTTCCTTCTTTGTACTGTTTGTAACTTTTATCACTTCCATATGATTTATTGCATAAATCATAACTGAACTATGTTTTGTAAATATTGTAAAGTCATTTTTGTTGTAATTTAATACTGAGAAATATAAGCATGTTCTTGTAGAGTTTCAAACTTTTATTCCTATCATTTTGTTACCAAACCCCTTTCGTAAAGAAAAAAATAAATGAATTGGAAAGAAAATACTTCAAAATGTAATAAAAAAAATTGTAAACGTCTGTGATACGGTGCATTTAGTTAAAAAAAAACTCAAGGTTATTTGTATATCATTACTTTTTTGTACAATTACTAATTGCAGTTATTTCTATTATAATTATTAATATCATTATTATTACTATAATCATCATCCATATCTCATACAATAATAAAAATAGAACAGGTATTACTATTATTATGAACATTTATATTATCAATAGCTATACACCAAAAGGCCAGATGGAAAATGAGTGTTAAAAAGGCCCCAGCAAGGTAAACAACTTGAGGAAAAGAAGAAAAAAAGTAAGAAGAACAAGAAAGAAAAAAGGGCAACTCTCATAATATACTATTTACAAAAAAAATGATAAACTTTTTAAATGATTGATAATTATATGGCAGGACAAAAGTTGTTTATCATATGATAAGCTAACATGTTGGATTTGATCTATAAATGTAGATGTTTCATATATATGTATGTGTATATATATGAATATATATATATATATATATATATATATATATATATATATATATATATATATATATATATATATATATATATATATATATTTTTGTATATATATATATATATATATATATATATATATATATATATATATATATATATATATATATATATATATATATATATATATATATATATATATATATATATATATATAGTGTATAGTCTTTCTGACCTATTGCATCAATAAAGAAGCTGATGGAGATTTTGGAAAATGTCACTTTATGAGATTTACAATTTTTTTTTCTTTCTTTTTTTGAATTAAGTAAAGTCCAGGTACATGAAATTAGCAATCATGGTTCACAGTATGTTGCTAATGACCAAGTTATTGACATGGAAGGTAATTTTTCATAAACGATCAATCATAGTTCACATTATGAGTCTTACTATTTAGATTTTAGTTGTTTTTTTTATAACTACCAGTTAAACATCTCTAGCTTACCACATATTTACCAAATAAGTATCCATAACATGGAAAATGCATGACAGTTTAATTATAAAGGGGAAAAGAAAATGAGTTCAAAGGTAATCAGTGATACAAAAGTTTACTACATGAAACAGTTTTTGATAATATCCATGTCAGAAATATCAAAGTTTTTTTTACAAAAAACAAACATCTGTTGGAAACAAATGAACTAAATCCCATTTACTCATGGGATATCTGAATGTCATTATTTTTCTCCAAATTGTAGTTTTACATTCTCCATGTAATTCATTATATTATAATCAATGATAATAGCATTAAATATATCTGCAGTAGTTTTGTAAACCTACGAGCCAGGCTAACTTCAAGTTTCACTTATGAAGGTCAAACCGTAATCTTAAAACACGTTTTCCCATACTGTCTGATACGACATTGTGTAATCCTATGAATGAACCTTCAAGTGATAAGGTATCGAAATCAACTTCAAGTCACCCAGACTCATGTAACGATTAGGTAATGATATTTATAACAGCTCTTTCTTTCAATAATTCATGTTTCGTTTACATAGTTTCTATCCTAATTCAAGAGTAAGTTATTTTGCACATATCTTGTATGTATCATAAATATTTATCAAGCCAGAACGTTATGAAAAAACTGTTTCGTAGTTTTACCAGCGAAAGGTATTCTTCAATATAATCAATATTTGCCAATGGTAATATATCCTTCGCGTTTAATAGATTCCACAGTTTACCGTTATTTTTCTTTAACGCCAGATGCCTCATAATACAAAGTAAGAGAGAGTAACCATGGTATACTCATGTGAGTTTTCTTTATACCTGATTTTTCATGGAAATTGTATAAAACAATCCGTGTTGGTTTGCATACAGGCAGATAGATAGGTAATTGATAGCCAAATGTGTGTTTTGATCTATAGATAAACGTATAGATCGATGGACAAACAACTAAATATAAATTCACACACACACACACACACACACACACACACACACACACACACACACACACACACACACACACACACACACACACACACACACAAACACGCGCGCGCGTACACACACGTACACAAACGCAATAGAGACCCGAATCAGACCAGGCAGAAAGCCAATCATTGTCAAAGATAATAGGGGTGGAACCTAGAGTGTCCAATCATTTCCTAGAGGTATCACGTGCCACCCCAAGGAAAGAGAGAGAACGAGAGATGAAAGGGTGGGTGGGTGGGTGGGTTAGGGAGGTTCATTGTATAAAGAGAACAACAAATAATATCCCATTCCCTATTACGAGCTACTTGTTGATCAATGAAATATAATAATTCCGGTCTTGTTCCTCTGCTTTACTCTTATCTCGTTTGTTATCTGTTCTTATCTGTGTTTATGTTCTCTACGTTGTAACTAATAGATAAGAATGTATGAACATTATCCTTGTTATATTTGTTTGATTCAAAAAGTAAAACTAATCACTAATTATAAAATTTGGTATAAAATTTAGTAAACTGTTGTAATTGATGTTCTTCGTCACTGTTATTGTTCTTTTGTATTCATTTGTATAAACAATACGTATGGAATATTTTGCATTGATAATTTCATTACTTAATAAGTATGTTCACTTTTTGGCAAAGCAAAAGTATGATTTACCGTATTTGTTGTTATCCTTTGAAACAACTCTGGAAATCACAAAACTTACTTTATTATCATTATTTCATTTAGACAATAGGCAATGGATAAGGGTTTTATATTCTCCTTCTATGTATATATTCTTTAATATTGTGTAGTGTTGAAACTCTGTTTACATATATAAGGCGTCCTAACCATGGATCACAAAAGTGATTGCAATCATCCATTTAAATATTTCTAATCATAAACCAATTGTGCTAATGCTAAAAAAAAAAAAAAAAAAAAAAAAAAAAAAAAAAAAAAAAAAAAAATCATTGTCAAATTTCAATGTACTATTTGGTATTCCATTTACTACTAGAATCGCGCTGATGTAGGAAGCTTTATATATATATATATATCCATATATATGTTTATATATTATATATATATATTCATATATATGTGTATATATATAAATATTCATATATATTCACATATGTATATATATATATATGTATATATGTATATATATATTCATATATATGTATATATATATTCATACATATGTATATATATATTAGACGTATATATGTATATATATATATATATATATATATATATATATATATATATATATATATGTATATATACATGTTCATATATATATATATGTATACATATGTAAGTATATAAAGATGGGACTTGGAAGTTTGTAGTATTTTCTGTGACGATTTAAAATATTAATTATCAATGCATCACCATATCAGTGGGATATCTCTATTCAAACAGATAAAATCATTGTAACGACATTAGCAATTACACCATATAGAGATGAACGTTAAAAAATAGATAACTAAAAATAAATACGTGCCTAGATAAAATTTCTTGCCCTTGTTTCAAAGGGAATGGCTAACTACAAAAGGATTAATTAGTGAACCGGACGTGCCTCGCGGGTTTGTTTTTTTTACTTTTTAAATCCGAAGAAAGTGAGGTACATCATTCATCATCGTCAGTTATTAAAGACAATTGTTTTGTATAATTTTAAACACTTTTATTTCATTTGTGTCAATCAGACTTTTTCATTTAACAGGACACCTCCTTGTTAAACAATTCATTAGTAAGTTATTGTACGTAACTTAACCGCCTTTGGGCCTATTTCGTTCGTTTGCCACCGCTTGAATTTTCTAGGCGTTACTGATGAAATCCGTTTATATGCTTGTTGATCATACAAGCATTTCGTCAATTATACTCGAAACTATTCAGGTAACAACATTCAAGTACAAGTGTTTTCTTCCCACGTAGAGAAACTTTTTTTTTTTTTTATTGGCGAGTTAATAAATGCAAATATTGTTGGGTAAATTCCATAGTTACAAAGTAGTTCTGACAATTGTTGGATAATAGGCCCGTTCGATTTTGCAACGTTCAGTACTCATTATATTTCTCAGAGAATCAAACTGCCAGATTTCCGTTATGTGAGAGGAAAATGGGCGAAATCAGAATTCTTGACTTGTGCTTAATCTTTCGCCAAGGTCATTTGGGTCACGTTGCAAACTTAAAATTGAGCGCAGCTAAATATAATCAAGTCGATGTAGAGGGCCGTACATTTTTTTAAAATCGAGCGTGTTAGACTACTCCCGTTTTTGAATGGATTGCCGAAACCTTTGCCATATATGGTATAGTGTCTTGAAATGCCCTGTGTGCCATGTGACGACGAGGAGTGTGTGAGTGAGTGCGTGTCTGTGCGGGAGAGAGAAAACGAGCTCTTTTCTCCCTATCGATCTCGTTCGGCCATTTAAGCCTCATTCCCTTGGAAAAGCCTTTTCCTTCGTCCACCTCGTGGCAGCAACACCTCCCCCTCGAAATCCCCCATCTCCCCCCCTCCGTTGCACCTCCAAACCGGCATCCCAGCTGAAAAAGACCCCATTTCCCTGGCGCATTTGTTTACAAACACGGGAATGTAAACAAGAGTAGCGGGCGTCGCGCGTGTTCTGTCTTGGTGCATTGTGGGAGCGAGCGTGCCGTGCTATGTCGTGTTGCGCACGCGGCGGGGAGAGCTGTGTCGTCTAGCCGTGTCGCCATCTTCACCGGCTCGCAGAGTCCCCCACGATGTCTGCTCCTGTCAGGGGCCCGGATCAGCATGCTTGGGCCCTGCTAGCCCTTCAGAAGTCCGCGCCAGCCTCGCCTCACCGCGTGCCGTGGTCCCCCGACAGGAAGGGAACGCCCATTGCCAGACTGGAAGGCAAGGAATTCGAATACATGGTGCGCCAGAGTCGGGTGGTCATCGGGCGCAACTCCAGCAAGGGCGACGTGGACGTCAACATGGGCCATAATAGCTTTATATCGCGACGCCACATCGAGATATACTTCGAGACGCCCCACTTCTACATGATCTGCAACGGCAAGAACGGCGTGTTCGTGGACGGGGTGTTCCAGAGGAAGGGGGCGCCGCCCCTGCAGCTGCCCAGACAGTGAGTTCCTCATTGGTTTCAATAGCCCCTTTTTCCCTCGCGAGTTTCCGAAGTGGTGTGAGGATGTCCCATGGCTCCTCCTCGTGCCCTGGTGTGCAGGGAAGTGTGAACCGCTTCTGGAGCCAGTGTTTGTGTACATCCAGTGTTGCTATTTGAAAAAGTACAATGTTTTTTTTCGCTTTTATTTTTATTTTAAGAGAATTCGGTGGCTGCTTTTGTGTTGTTGCATATATATGTGCACGGAGAGTTTCTGTGGATTTAGTTGTGCGGATTTTGTGCCAAAAGAACCATCAAATTGAAAATTCTTTCTAGAACATTGAATGATTCTGAAATGTTGTTTATCGTCAAAACTACATTTGAAAAACAGTGAAAGTGTTGTGTTAAATACAGAAATCTGCAGAATGATGATTATTGGATGATTTTTAGTAAGAATACCTTATTTGCGAATTGAAAAATACAGTGATTGAGTTTTCCGAGGGATGGTGTAGCAGATGAGAGATTGTATTGCTAGCTTAGATGTGGGTGAGATGGATAAATTTCATACTATATGGTTGATTAGTAGGACATTAAGAACGTATTTTTGAAGGCAGTCGTTAAAATATATTTTTTGATAATCTTGCTGAGTGTAGCATGTATGATTAGCTGAATGTGATTAGTGTAGATGTTTTTAGATATTTCCTTCTTTTTTTTTGAGCCCTGCAGATGACTTTTCAAATTAAGATTAAGTGATCCTCCAGATTATGTAGACAAGGATTACACCAAGTGATACTGTGGCCTCACACTTCATGCTCCTGCAAGAATGAATTAACATAACCCAATACATTGCAGAAGATAGGATAGAACCAGTTCCTTATTTATCAATAAGTTTCCCAGAGTTTTATAAGAATGATGCAATATTCATTGTGGAAGTTTGTTGACTATTGATGGAGTGCAAATCATGGAAACCACAGCATTACTTGATATGCATATCTGCAGGCTTTGACAATCTATTGTTGGCTTACCTTGAATTTGTGCAAATTTTTAGTATCCGTAAAATATTTTTTAGTTCTGTCAGACCTTAGTGTTCCTCCATCTGCATGTTGTCCTAATCTATATGATTATCGTTAGTCAATACATATAGAAATTTGGCACAGATACTATATTGAGACATCATATATAGTGCTTTTATTTTGAGGCATATCAGGGAATAGACCTCTATTATTTAGTTCACAGTACGGTAGCCATAACAAATAATGTTCCAGAGAGATGGTCATAGTCCATGCAGTGCAATGAATGAGCCATTATATAATCATTCACTTTGCAGTCCTACGTGTAATGTAAAGCAAGGTATTCACAATAGGAAGGCATGATTTGCTGCAAACCACATTCTTGAGGTTCAAGCAAAGGTCAACAAACCTTTTACTCTTATATTCAGCAAATAGTTCTTGTACTAGTTCCATATTTAGTAATGCATTGGTGGAAGATGGATAAGCTCTTACTAGAATATACATGGTGAAGGTTTAGTTGTCTTTGCTGGGGGAATTAAGTGTGGAGGCTATGACATCATTAGACTTGGTTGCAGGACTATGATTAGTGGATCTTGATGAGCGATGGCAGCCTTACCTCACCTAGATCTATTAATGATGTTATGTGTGAATGTTTATGGCCATTATCATAGTTGTTCTTGTCATTATATGGTACTATCATGAACATAAACCATTGGAATAATCATTAGTATGAGGCATTGTTAATGGGGAATCTGTTTGCAGTGTAAATGGTTGGTCAGTAGCATTAGTCAATTGCAAACTCATTTGTTATTCTTGTTTTATATGGAATACGAAAAGTAGGGGTTTATTTATTAGACTCATTTTCTATGATTTGGCAAATTAATGATGGATTAAAGTTAATGCTAGTTCATGGTAAGGCCTGCCTGTGGATATGACTTGCAAAGTAGGCAGTGTTTGATTGAGAGGTTGATAGTCGTCAATAAATTTGGTTCGTGAATTAGGAGTAGAATTGGTCACTCTGAATGATAGAACTAAGTGAAGGTTAATAAAAATAGAATCTGTCAGGTTAAAATGGAACAAATAACATTTTCAGTTCTATAGAATTAAATGTAAAATTGATGGATAACATTGCAAACAGGTTGCATAATGCCCTGACAGGCATTTTGCGATGAAATCCACATATCCAAGTCCCACCTTTTTGTCTGTTGAATGATGCATAGTCTAAGTTTGTTATGGCAAGGGTAGGCAGGATGAGGTCATTGGGTTTATGGCTGGAATGATAGGGATAAAGTTTCAGGGCGATGTAGTCCCAAAATTTACCTTTAAGCCATTATTTATATTTTGCAAATTAAGTTACTTAACAGTATTACAACACACTTTAGGATCTCATGTTTTTTCTTTGAAAGATGGAGCTTTTGTTGGTTTCTTATTCAACAGTAAATTCCGAGGGAGGTTCTTAAGCTCTATCTTGCCAGAATATGCAGTGTACAGATGCACGGCTGTATTAGCAAGATTTATCTGGAAAGAAAAATCCTGATTTTACACTGTTATTTTGGTTACTTGATAATTCAGACTCATAGAATTGGATGGTTCATTATGTTTTCTGAATTGCTTTCACAAGATTGTCATATTGCAGAGGTGACCTTTAGTTACACAATGATTCTTATATTAACAAATGGCTACTATAGATTAGAGTTATAAACATTTGTTCATGCAAACTTATTACTCTAATTTTGGCTTAGTTGTTCAGGGTACTTTGTAACAAGAATACTTTTTACTAAATTAAAATATTATTAGACATACAATATGCATATATTCTTGGCTCAGAATATAGTTAAGAGAAGTTTTTGTATGTTTTCTGCACTTTTAGGATTATGGATTCACTTCAAAAGCAGTTGTGATCCTGAAGAAAACTATAATAATCTATTTACACATTATTATTTCTTCTTCTTTATATTGAGGTGAAGATCCACTTCGAGGGTAATTATTTGATAGTTGACAGATTGGTGACGATAAATATAATTATTTATAATTATTTGTTGGTTAAAAGGTTGAAGATAATTTATTGGTTGACAGGTTGGTGAAGATAATTATTTTTTGGTTGATGGGTTGTTGGTGATAAATATATGAAATATATGTAACGGCGCTAGCTCCATAGCTACAGGGTTCCAGAGTTAGCCTAAACCTGCAATTTATGATGGATTTATGGAAAAATATTGTTTGGGCTAGTCTGCGCTACCCGAAGGGTTGAGAAAAACCCTTTCCCCGTCCCTCTAATTTTTAGCTGGTGACGCTAGTGTCGTAGACCGCCCACCCTGATGACCAGTTAGGTCGGTAGGCACCCCGTCCGCAATGGTTTAAGTATAGCCCTAGTAAAGGATTAACTTAACATATTTGGAATAATCCATATTTACTCTTGTTAGGGTATGTGTAGTGTAAATGAATTTTTGAAACTTTGCAGTGCCATTGTAAAGAGGCTTATGGTATCACTTCTGTCAGTTTTGGTCAGTTTTGCAATTCAAGCTTGCATTATAGCTGTAAGATCATATGCAGAGACCAATTTGACAATCTATTGGGTGTCTAATCAGCCAGATATCATGTATATATCAGGATGTTACTAAGTCATAGTTTGTTATTTGATATTCATGATAATGCTCCCAGTTGATCATAATGAGCATGTTCATTGAGCTTTTGCAAATATTGGACTAGAATTATGGGCTTCAGGTATTGTGTGCATTCTATCTGTTTATCTATGCATTACTTTTTTCATGCAAGGTGTCATACATTTGTTATTTCTGCTTATTCAGTGACTCCATAATCTACAGATTGTATTCTACTCTGCGCACCCATTATGAAGATACTAGAGACTTGTTATAATAGAAATTATGATAAAAAAGAGGGCATTCAAACATTCTGTAAAAAAATGTCTGTGATAATCTTGATATATATTTTTTTTTAATGCGTGTATTTGCTCAGAGTACAGATGCCTATACAGTACATTAGTAATTTTACACACTTTCAGAATTGAGTTAGGACATATATATGACAATTTAATTAAGAAATCCTCTCGCATATGATAAGTTTCAATTAACACCAAAAAGATATGCTGTCTTATGATCTGATGCAGAAATGTATTAAACAAATACTTACCTGTTGTAATTCAAGCTTTACATAAAATAACAAAATTTTATATTTTTGGAATATACAGGTTAAAGTTTACATTTAGACAACCATTATCAAGGTTCCTGTTCAGTATTGGTACAGGTTGCCATATTTACACCCGAGTAAAATTAGCTTTAAGATGCTCATCCTTTAGGGGTTAATTAACAGAGATCACTAATCAAACTGGCTACTGAGATAATACGGGCATGCTGAGACTGCTCACTTGCACGAAATTATGAAATTACCAAGCAGTTTGGGCCATATCAACAAGAGAATTAATGGAGTAATGTAACTTAACCCAATGATGATGGTGTGTCACACCTGTGTGACATGGCTAAATGCCTGATGACAGTGCGACACACCAGTGTGACGTTCCCGATGCAATATTGTATAGGCCCGGCATAGGGGGTTGCCACATCTCACCGGGCCCGTCGGGATTGGGTTAATCATGTATTGACGAGTAGCAGTTTTAGCTTCATTTTTTTCTTATTAACCCATTCATGCCGGGGGCCTTCCAGCCTTGCAAGTTGCAATGCTGGGACTCTCGAACGCATAGGCTTAAATCAATTAAATGATCGACGCTGTATGACGGCACCCTGCGAATGGGCCTTGAATGCGCGGTACCTCTGGTGTACCACCCGTTGAGAGAGGGTTAATGAATATTAATGAATATAGATTAACCCACCCTGGACGGGTGGTACAGTACTGTACCGCTCATTCAAAAGCCCAGTGGCCGGGCGGCACAGTGTTGTGCCAGCCATTCAATTGATTTAGGCCTAATAATTCGAACGCCCCGGCATTGTGACATTCAAGGCTAGAATTCCCCCGTCGTGGATGGGTTAAGATAGTGTTCTTTTTTGTTGTTGAAGTACAGTTATCCCCTGCTAAATGTTCATGCAGGTAGTGTCCATCTGCATCTATACCTATGGCATCTAGCATCCAATTTTATGTATTATGCATCAGTCTATGAATTACTCTAACTATCATTATCATTTGGAAATATTACCTTCAAATCATGGCTCCCATGCATGGCATGTAGTCACTATGGTCTACTACAGTATTCCATATAAATACAGCAAGTTGCTTGGATAACATCCAACTCGCAAAAGGTCCTATTGTTGGTTGGAACATAAAGGTTGCAGGGATTTTCTGGTTTACTGATATGCACTAAATATATTTTTGGATTAATGTAATGGGTCGGTGTGTTTGTGTAAAATGGTGGTGTAGTGGGATGAGGTTAGGTGTGTACTGGTGTTTTCTGGTAACCTCCTATCTTTTATCCTTGAGCTATGTGCTAGCCTCGCGACCTGCTGTGTTGACCTGTGCTCTCATTGGCTGGAGGTGCTCCCTAATTAACCAGTGTTGTGATGTGTCAGGATGTGATCACCATCTGCTACACTAGTTCATAGAATGTATTGTGAATATGAAGTGGGAGATGAGTTAGTATAGCTTGGCCTGTAGTATGAAACTTAAAAAGGTTCATATTTTAAAATTGTTTTTTCTCAAAAACTAAAACTTTGTATTGATGGGATTATGTAAAAGACCCTGCAATTATTATACAGATAAACTACTTATTTTGCATCATCTTTTTTGATCTGGCTTTACTTAAACGGACACTTAAGTTTCCTATGACTGCTAGGTTAGTTCATTGGGTAGCCGCAGATGGATTTGAGTGTAACTTATTTAATTTGAATCACATTTGACCTTTTGTTTTATTTAAATTTCATATCGTCTTCAGAGATAATGTAGAATTAAGGGGCGGGATAAATAATATTGGATTGTTATTGAAATAACCTTTGTTACAGATCTTATTTGATATTACTTAATTTGGCATGGTCTTGAAACTACAAGGAATTAGTTGTGTACCTATGCTGAATTTTATTTATTTTTTTCATTCCTTTCATTTTTAGCAGTACTGTGATTGGCATAACGCAATTCATAAATAGATTATAGCATTTTAAAATCCTATTTATTTGAAAATGAGCATCATGGCACAACTTATTTACCATGTTGAATAAAATGACCACCAACCATACCACATTACACTATGTACACTGCGGCTGATAAAACCAGTCTTAACATTTGGTAGAACTTTGTCTGCTAACAAGGAAAAACAATGAGATCTGTTAACTAGGCATAGTTGTCGGTGATAGATATTTTATTTTAATTAAACCATAAAACCATGAAGGCAAACTGGAAATTATAACTGAATAAACAAAACAAAGATCCAATTTGTATCTATACTACAATTAATTTCAGCCTGTAATTTATTTCAATTGTTACTGTAGTTAGGAATGTAATATCTACTTGGGATGAGTCACAGTTAATAGAAGGGTTATGCTTATGTGTGTGTAATCGGGTATAATGAAGGTATTATTGAGAATTGAATTATTTATATATTTATTCGTCATATACCCTTTAAACTGTTACCTGTATTCTTGCTCAGAATGTAGAAATTAACTTGCAAATTCTTCTTATTGAAACCTTTAATGTGGTTGTAAATATTTTGATTTTAATCTAAATGAAATTTATAACATTCAATGAGTTGTACCACATACTAAAAGCTTCATTTGCATTGCAAGATTTGTTGAAAACTCATGCATCATGATTTTTTAATTTATTTCATTTTTTCTTATGACCAATGGGAAGAATTTATAATTAGCCCTTTCTAAGTCTGTTTGCAACGAAGAAACTTGGTAAATAAATTCAACATCCTCTCTGCCTTTTTCTGAAAACATGGTACAGATTGCTTAATTGAGATTTGGAGCAGTTAGGAATTTACAAGATCATTCCTTATTATTGGCATGATCTTGGGGAGCCAGGTCTGTTGATAGTTTTGTTACGTAGCTTTCGTATCATATTTTAGTTGTGTTGATGTTTTCTTAGACAAATTTTAAAGGGGAATTATTGGAATATTGAGAAACAAATTAGTCTAATTACGTATTTAGGAAAGGAAGAAAATGGGTAATAGATGGAAGCAGTTTCTAGGGTGTCATACCTCAGCACTAGCATCTAAGCATGATGATTAAGTTTTCCACAAGTCATCATTGAGAGAACACATGTAGCTTACAAAAAGGCAGATTGCCAACACATGAGAGCCTCATACCCCCCCTCCCCCAAAAAATGCCAGCTATTGAAGAAGGATTTTGTTTTGTTGCTATATGTTCATGTTTCTGAAAGTTGTTTATATGTATAATTTACACATTAGATGGCAATCCCAGTTATTCATTGCATTATTTAGTCTTATTTATCTTACACATTCTCAGTCAGACTTTTGGTATGGAATCTGGATATTATAGTCATTATTTGCCATTTTACAATGCTGTGGCTCGTGGATGTAAACCTTCCCTTATGTATGTGTAGTTTTGGTGCAATCTAGTTTGTGTCAAAGGAATTTTAATCATTTATTGAATATTGCTACTGCTCTGTGCTCTGTGAACTCGGATTTTTGTTATTTTTAGATACATATTTTTGTACATACATGTATATTATATATATAAATAAAATAAAAATTAACAGATAGGTATTTGAAACTTGGATTAGACTTTGGTATATGAATATCAGATGAAGACTACAAAAACATTTTCATTTTATTTATTCATTATTGCAAATCTTAAGATTTGTAATTGACGGTCCATGTCTAAATTTTCATTATCATCTTATTCTCAAGTGTTGGATATTTAGTTATTTATTGCTTTGTATATATAGTGCTTATGTGAGTGTGAGTGTGCGTGTCTATGTGCATTCATCATTTGGTAGGATATGAATT
>BOPN01001859.1:105000-110000 GCA_017312705.2 Penaeus japonicus
TCGTGACGTCATCATTGTTTACAAGAAGACGCCTTGTTACGAGCTGCCTTGGACAACATTCCGTGGGTCAGGAGGAACACCATTTCCCTTTAAGAGAAAGGGAGGGAATATCTGTGTTCATCTTGCACAGAAGGGGTTTCACCAATTGTTGAAATTCTCTAGAAGAACTCCTACTCTTTCGAAGGAAATCGTGAAATCCTTTATGATCTTCCAAGCGTTATTCTTGCATTAAATTGAGGAAAACACTCTCCTCTTCCCTCCTTGGTAACCTAGAGCCGAATGTGTAACCTTTTACTGGATTTTATAGCCTGTACACCCATCAACGACTTTTAAAAGATGCACCGCTGTAACCACCCGAGCACGCTTAGTCACCATAATTGTTTTGGAAAAAAAAGCGTAGTGCAAAACAGCTGATTCCTCTGCCGTGCTGACGCAACAAACTGTCCGCGATGGTGGAAACTTTGCGCACTGAAACATGTCCGTGTGACCGTAGCTGTAGGAGTGGGATATGAGCTGGGGATGGTATTGCGACAGGTTGGTACAGGTACTGGAGTCGGGAGTGGTAATGGTACAGAGGTTGGTGCGGGGGCAAGGACTGAGACAGTTTCTGGTACCGAATCTCTCGAATTGGGGAGAGGATAACTTATGTTACCTCGTCCTTACCTTGTCCTAACGAATTTGTCTAAAAGTATGGAGTCTAGTAATGGTGTTAGTAATGGTACCGAGACTGGTAATGATACTGGTTTGATAGTGGGTCGGGACTAGGGCTGGTATTAGTAACAAGCTATGATAATGGGGCTGGTAATGAGACTGGTACTGGTATCGTCTTGGAAGAAACGGGCTGAATGAAACCACTTTTTTCTGCGAGCGAAGCGTGCAGGAGAGGAGAAAGTTTTGCCTTTGTTGTCTAACTGCCCTTCTCTCTCTCTCTCTCTCTCTCTCTCTCTCTCTCTCTCTCTCTCTCTCTCTCTCTCTCTCTCTCTCTCTCTCTCTCCCTCTCTCTCTCTCTCCCTCTCCCTCTCCCTCTCCCCCTCCCTCTCCCTTCCTCCCTCTCCCTTCCCCCCTCCCCCTTCCCCCCTCTCCCTTCCCCCCTCTCCCCCTCCTTCTCCCTCCCCTTTTCCCCCCCTCCCTCCCTCCCCCCCCCCCCCACACACACACTCCTCTCCCTCTCCCTCCTCACCTCCTCACCACCTTCCTCTCTTCTCTCGGGTCTCGCTTTATCTATCGGCTCATCTATCGTAATATTTATTTCTCCCTTCTGTCTTTTTAAAAGGAGAGTGCAAGTTGTTAGTGTGTTTACGTGTACTCGTCCTCCGCCTTTGGTGTTAGCTGTTTCTTTGGCCGTAATTCATTCTGTTGCGCGGATTCTCTCGAGTTTTTCTTCTAATACTTATGCTTGTTATTTTCTTTTTCTTACTGATCTTAACCATGTTCTGCTCCATCCTCTTTCCTTCTCCGACCTTCTTCCCCTTTCCTTCTCCGTCCTTCTTCCTCTTTCCTTCTCCGTCCTTCTTCCTCTTTCCTTCTCCGTCCTTCTTCCTCTTTCCTTCTCCGTCCTCCTTCCTCTTTCCTTCTCCCTCCTCCTTCCTCTTTCCTTCTCCCTCCTTCCTCTTTCTTCCTCCCTCCTTCCTCTTTCTTTCCTCCTCCTTCCTCTTTCTTCCTCCTCCTCCTTCCTCTTTCTTTCTTCCTCCTCCTCCTTCCTCTTTCTTTCTTCCTCCTCCTCCTTCCTCTTTCTTTCTTCCTCCTCCTCCTTCCTCTTTCTTTCTTCCTCCTCCTCCTTCCTCTTTCTTTCTTCCTCCTCCTCCTTCCTCTTTCTTTCTTCCTCCTCCTTCCTCTTTCTTTCTTCCTCCTCCTTCCTCTTTCTTTCTTCCTCCTCCTTCCTCTTTCTTTCTTCCTCCTCCTCCTTCCTCTTTCTTTCTTCCTCCTCCTCCTTCCTCTTTCTTTCTTCCTCCTCCTCCTTCCTCTTTCTTTCTTCCTCCTCCTCCTTCCTCTTTCTTTCTTCCTCCTCCTCCTTCCTCTTTCTTTCTTCCTCCTCCTCCTTCCTCTTTCTTTCTTCCTCCTCCTCCTTCCTCTTTCTTTCTTCCTCCTCCTCCTTCCTCTTTCTTTCTTCCTCCTCCTCCTTCCTCTTTCTTTCTTCCTCCTCCTCCTTCCTCTTTCTTTCTTCCTCCTCCTCCTTCCTCTTTCTTTCTTCCTCCTCCTCCTTCCTCTTTCTTTCTTCCTCCTCCTCCTTCCTCTTTCTTTCTTCCTCCTCCTCCTTCCTCTTTCTTTCTTCCTCCTCCTCCTTCCTCTTTCTTTCTTCCTCCTCCTCCTTCCTCTTTCTTTCTTCCTCCTCCTCCTTCCTCTTTCTTTCTTCCTCCTCCTCCTTCCTCTTTCTTTCTTCCTCCTCCTCCTTCCTCTTTCTTTCTTCCTCCTCCTCCTTCCTCTTTCTTTCTTCCTCCTCCTCCTTCCTCTTTCTTTCTTCCTCCTCCTCCTTCCTCTTTCTTTCTTCCTCCTCCTCCTTCCTCTTTCTTTCTTCCTCCTCCTCCTTCCTCTTTCTTTCTTCCTCCTCCTCCTTCCTCTTTCTTTCTTCCTCCTCCTCCTTCCTCTTTCTTTCTTCCTCCTCCTCCTTCCTCTTTCTTTCTTCCTCCTCCTCCTTCCTCTTTCTTTCTTCCTCCTCCTCCTTCCTCTTTCTTTCTTCCTCCTCCTCCTTCCTCTTTCTTTCTTCCTCCTCCTCCTTCCTCTTTCTTTCTTCCTCCTCCTCCTTCCTCTTTCTTTCTTCCTCCTCCTCCTTCCTCTTTCTTTCTTCCTCCTCCTCCTTCCTCTTTCTTTCTTCCTCCTCCTCCTTCCTCTTTCTTTCTTCCTCCTCCTCCTTCCTCTTTCTTTCTTCCTCCTCCTCCTTCCTCTTTCTTTCTTCCTCCTCCTCCTTCCTCTTTCTTTCTTCCTCCTCCTCCTTCCTCTTTCTTTCTTCCTCCTCCTCCTTCCTCTTTCTTTCTTCCTCCTCCTCCTTCCTCTTTCTTTCTTCCTCCTCCTCCTTCCTCTTTCTTTCTTCCTCCTCCTCCTTCCTCTTTCTTTCTTCCTCCTCCTCCTTCCTCTTTCTTTCTTCCTCCTCCTCCTTCCTCTTTCTTTCTTCCTCCTCCTCCTTCCTCTTTCTTTCTTCCTCCTCCTCCTTCCTCTTTCTTTCTTCCTCCTCCTCCTTCCTCTTTCTTTCTTCCTCCTCCTCCTTCCTCTTTCTTTCTTCCTCCTCCTCCTTCCTCTTTCTTTCTTCCTCCTCCTCCTTCCTCTTTCTTTCTTCCTCCTCCTCCTTCCTCTTTCTTTCTTCCTCCTCCTCCTTCCTCTTTCTTTCTTCCTCCTCCTCCTTCCTCTTTCTTTCTTCCTCCTCCTCCTTCCTCTTTCTTTCTTCCTCCTCCTCCTTCCTCTTTCTTTCTTCCTCCTCCTCCTTCCTCTTTCTTTCTTCCTCCTCCTCCTTCCTCTTTCTTTCTTCCTCCTCCTCCAGCAGTCCTGGTTAGCTGTCTGCCTGACCGGTTTGTAGACGGTCAGTTAGACTGGCGAAAGCTCGATGGCAGATATATTAGCAGACATACAGTTAGAAAAACAGTTAGGCAGACAAAATTATTACAAGATGGTTAACAAGGCAGGCATGCAAGCAATAAGACAAAGGTACCAGCCGTCATGCAGCAGACAAGCAAACCAAGAATCAGACAGGAAGGCAGACAAGAAGCAGCCAGTCAGCCAGACAATAACCAGACAAGCACACGCACGCACGCACGCACACATTCGAAGCCAAGTCAGACAGGCATGCAGAGGAGCAGGTATTGTGCGTGAGTGTGAGTGCCTGGTGGGCGTCGTGCGTGCGAGCGAGCGAGCGAGCGAATGAGTGAGTTAGTGAGTACGTGCGTCGGTGAATTGAAGCGGGTATGTACGTCGGTAAATACGTATATAAACTTAGCGCGGTTTTGTGAAAACAAGTAAGTAGGAAAGAGAGACCAGCGCACTTGTGAATAACGTGGCTGCAGGATGACTCAGAAGCAGGCATGGAACGGGGGAAGGGGGAGAAGAAAGGGGAAGGTAGAAGTGGAGTGAGAGGGGGGGGGCGGAGGAGGGGGAACAGGGAATAGGAGAGGGGGGCTGGGGAGGAGGGGGAACAGGGGGTTTAGAGAGGGGGCGGGCGGAGGAGGAGGGAAGGAGGAGGAAGGGAGAGAGGAAGGAGGAGGTTGGGAGGTGGGGTTGGTGGGTGGGGGGAGGGGGTCTTATGATTGAGGGGGAAGTTGGTTTAAAACAGTGATGAAAATTGTGTTTGTTATTGTTATTCTTGTTTTTGTTGTTTCTACAAAGAAATTGAACAAGGATTTGAAGATTACGAGGTTGCAGAGATTATCCAAATAGTGTTTTGATATCGGGTTGATGAAAACGTGAAGGAGGAGGAGAGGGGGGAAGGGAAGGGGGGGTTCAATGACCTTCTAATGAGTCACGTGACTTGTTGTATGGGTGTGGGAGTGCACGCGGGCGGGTGGGCGGCCGGGAAAATAACCTTTCTTTCCTCCGCGTTTGATGGTGCTGTCTCTACTCACCTTTCGCTTTCCTCGACTTATTTTTTCTTTTTGTTTATTTATTTTTATTTATTTACGTTTCACTGTTTACTCCTCTTCATTACTTGAGCGTTCTTGGGTGTCCTTCTCTCGGGGGTTCTCTCTTCTCTCAGTTGTTAGTTCTCTTCTCCACGTGTTTTTTTTCTCTCTCCCGTTCCCATACGAGTTCTCTACCCCCCCCCCCCCCACCCATCAACTAAAGGGGGGAATCAAGAATGGGGAGAATGTGGTGGGGAGTGAGGAGAAGAAGAGGAAAGAGGAGGGGAATAGTGGGAAGAATTGGGCACCTAGGGGGAATGGGAATGAGGGAAAGGAAAGGAAATGAAAGAGAGAGCGAGTGGAAGGAGAGGAAAGGGGAAGGGGGGAAGAGGGAGGGGGGGGGGGTGAGACCGTCTCGTCCAGGCCGTTTTCTGTGATATCTGAGGCCGGGTTCAC
>BOPN01001859.1:120000-185000 GCA_017312705.2 Penaeus japonicus
TATGTTGTTTAATCTCTTGGTTCTTCGCTTCAGAGACTTTGGTTTATGCAAATTATAATCCAGTGCGAGCGAGATGGGATCGTCTTTGGAGACGACAGTTTTATTTCTGTTAAAGCCCTTTGGTAAGGTATAATAAAAATACTGAAATACTCTAAAAACTCCCCCTCCCTCTCTCCCTCCTCTCCCTCTCCATCTCTCCCTCCCCTCCCCTCCCTCTCTCCCTCCCCTCCGTCCATTCTTTTTACCTCCTCCTTTTTACCTCCTCCTTTACTCTCTTTCGCCCCCCTCCCTCCCACCTTCCCCTTCCTCCCCCCATTCTCCTCTCCCTCATACATACTCCCTTGCTCCCTCCCCTCCCTCTCCCCCACCCTCCCTGCCTTCATCCCCCTCTCCCTCTCCCTCTATTTGCTCTATCTCCTTCATTCCTCTTACCTCCCTCCCCTTTCTTTTCTACCCTCTCCTATGGTATCTTTGTATATAATGTAAAGGCTTGTTCCCCACATCCAGTTCCCTCCAGTTCATTAATGCAAATGTTGACTGTTTTTGTTTTGTGCGGTGAAGGTCATGCAATTGTGCTTTGATAACTATGTCCTACATCAGTTCTCTGTCTACAGCTGCTGCTTCTGCCTCGTTGCCGGGGTGTATTTTGTTTGGCTTTATTTGGCAGTCAGAGAGAGTCAGAGGCTGAGCCGCTTCTCTCTCCTCCCTCCCTCCATCCCTCTCTCTCTCTCTCTCTCTCTCTCTCTCTCTCTCTCTCTCTCTCTCTCTCTCTCTCTCTCTCTCTCTCTCTCTCTCTCTCTCTCTCTCTCTCCCTCTCCCTCTCCCCCCCCCCCCCCCTCCCCCTCCCCCCCCCCCCCCCCCCTCTCCCCCTCTCTCCCTCTCTCTCTCTCTCTCTCTCTCTCTCTCTCTCTCTCTCTCTCTCTCTCTCTCTCTCTCTCTCTCTCTCTCTCTCTCTCTCCCTCTCTCTCTCCCTCCCTCTCTCTCCCTCTCCCTCTCTCCCTCTCTCCCTCTCTCCCTCTCCCTCCCCCCCTTTCCCTCTCCCTCTCCCTCTCCCTCTCCCTCTCCCTCTCCCTCTCCCTCTCGATTGGTCTGGGGAATATTCCTGAGCCTGGGTCTGAGGGGAATATTCCTGAGCCTGGGTCTGCGGGGAGTGGTGGATATTGTTGTTTCTGTTGTCGGTGATTGTTATTGGCGGCGAGTTATAAAAAGATTTTATTGTTGCAGGGAATGTTGTATTAAGTGATGACACGCCTTGTTAGCTCTCATCGATTTTGTGCGTGTGTTTGTTTTCGTTGTGGACCTTTGTGTGTGAATGGAAAAAGAGCATGTGGCTGACTTTATTAATAAATTAAGGTGTTTCTGTCTATGCCCCCCCCCCTCCCCCCGTACCGTGCCTTTTTTCAGAGGAGACGACACGAGGCGACGGAAGGAGGACAAGGAGGCAATCCCGGCAACGTTTCGCGTGACAAACGTTCCGCTAGTAACGGGGATGCCCCCGTCGCTTGGCAGAAAAGGGAGGGGGAGGGATGGGTGGTAGGAAGGAATGCCGTGGGGGAAGGAGCAGGTAGAAGATGAGAAAGAAGCAGACGGAGGTTGAAGAATTGTCTGTCTTTATCGTTCTCTGTCTTCTCTCTCTATCTATCTATCTATCTATCTATCTATCTATCTATCTATAACTATCTATCTATCCCTCATTCTGGGCATTCTTCTCCACTCTGGAGACAGACCATATGATTAGTGGGTGAATCCAGAAGATGAAGGTGAATGGATGAATAAAGAAATGAATGTAGCGAGGACCTGTTAAGTAGGAGAAGGAAGGGTTACAGTCTGGAATACTGGAATGGTTAGACTGGTTGGGAAGCTTTGTGGTGGGCAGGCTTTAGTGTTTGCAGGCTAAAATGAGGAAAGGAGGGTAGAATGTTGGAAGGTTGGAACGTTGGAAGGCGTCCCTCTCTTCCCATGACGCCATCCGATCGAAGCCCGGCCAGGTGACGCTGACGGCGGTGGAGACTGCAGCAGCACCGAGGTGGCAGGGGTGGGGGAATTTTACTCTGCAGTGTAGAGGGGGGAGGAGTGGAGGGGAAAGGCGAGAGAAGGGAAGGAGGAAGCCGAGAATGAAGATGATAGAAATGAAGAGGAATTATGGGTGGGGGGGGGGGTGCGATAAGGAAGAATTGAGACAAAGGAAGGGGATTTTACTTGGTTGCACGCACGCACGCACACACAATGTGTGTGTTTGTATGCATGTATGTATGTATATGTGTATGTGTATATAATTGTATAATCCTCTGTTATTTACTTACTCTCTTGTCTGTGCATCATTTATTCACCCATTTGTTTGTTTTGTAAACACACCGTGAGAATTTCTGCTGCGCGACCGAGCGGAGCGTAAACTCCCGCCCACGCACGCCCACTTGCTCATCCAGGCGTGTAACTCCAACGAGCAAGCGAGGAGGCATGCGTTGCGGGTTCCAAATTGCAGAATTGCGAGCGGGTCAGCTGTGTGCTCTGTTGCCAGTCTTTTGCATTGACTGGGTAGATAACTGGTTGATGGTTGTTGTTGTCATCTCGTTGGCAAATATTGGTTGGAGAGACAGGGAGGCAGGAAAGAAGCCTGATGCCAGGAAAGAGAGACAGGAATAGTAAAGAGTGGCGAATAAACAGAGTAAAAACGAAGAATAATGAGGACGAGGACGACTATTCGGTAGTCCGAAGGGGCTCACTCACCCTGAGGCGGCGGCGGCGGTAGCCAGGGCGCTGGCGAGTGACAGATGTGCAGGTGCTGGCGGAGGCGGCGGAGGCGGAGAAGCAGCAGCAGCAGCAGGAGGAGGGTGCGGGCCCCCGGTCGGTCGTCTCCGCCACTCGCGATAAGATTGTTGACACGGAGCCTGGCGGACACTGCTCGCCCGGGGCATGCAGCCTCGCCTTTTTTATTTTCTCGTGTGTATGTGTATGTGTGTGTGTATGTGTGTATGTGTATATGTGTATGTGTATGTGTATGTGTATGTGTATGTGTATGTGTATGTGTATGTGTGTGTGTGTGTGTGTGTGTGTGTGTGTGTGTGTGTGTGTGTGTGTGTGTGTGTGTGTGTGTGTGTGTGTGTGTGTGTGTGTGTAGAAGGGGGGAGGGGTGATGTATGGATAGATGTATGATGCCTGTGCATGTATAAGAAAATTTGGGTAATGTACAGATGATAAAAACGATGTTTATTTATCTATTTTATTGTGTGCTTACGACCTGCGTAACGATACAGACAAGTGTTGTGCGGATTACGTGACTGATTAATAGCGATAACTCGTACACATGTGAAATATATCACTCTCTCCCTCCTTCCTTCTCTCTCTCTTTCTGTTTCTCCCCCTCCCTCTCTCCTCCCCTCCCCTCCCCTCCCATCCCCTCCCTCCTCTCCCTATCTCCCTCTCTCCTGCAGTGAAATATATCACTCTCCCTCCACTCCCCCCTCTCTCTCTCCCTCCCTCTTTCTTTCTTTCTTTCTCCCTCCCTCCCTCCCCCTCCCCTTCCCCCCTCTCCCTATCTCCCTTTCTCCATCCCTTCCCCCTCTCCCTATCTCCCTAATTATCTCCTTCCCTTCCCCCCCCTCTCCCTATCTCCCTATCTCCCTTATTCTCTCCTCCCACTCTCCCTTTCCCCTCTCCCTATTTACTTGCTCTCTGACATACATAGATGCTTTACTGTTTTCATATTGTTGATTAACTGTATATTTTATGATGAAATGCTCTAACATTAACCCAATGTATTTTGGAGTGCGACCCTTTCGTCCCCTGCAGGAAGTAGTAACAGACTTGACACGCACTTGACACACGACACGAGTGGCGTTTGACACCCGACACCGGTTACGCTCGGAGGCTTCTTTCTATTGACGGGCCTTGGTGATTCTTTTTATCCTTGTTCTTGTGGTTGGCCGCGTACCTGGCGTATGCTGGCTGGTCTCGTATGTTCCTCGAGGGTATTTTGCTACGTTTTATTTGTCTTTACTTATTTATTTATTACTGTACGTGTAATTAAAGCTATATTATTATTTTTTTACTTAGTTATGTATTTATTATATTACTTAGTTTTCATTTTTTGTGTGTGCGTGCGTGCAGAAGGGGCTTGGAGATGGGAGCCTTTGGGGCCAAAAAGATAAATGATTAGCTTAAGGTTTGTTCGAAGCACAATTTGTAGCACATGGCATGCATGCATGTTTGCTTGTTTGTCAACGTGGAACGGAAGGTCGTTTTATTTTTAGAATCAGTATCATCTGCTCAAGTTAAGCTAAGGCCCTCCCACTCCCACTCCCCTCCCCCTCCCCCTCCCCACTCCCCCATCTCCCTCATCCCCCTCATCCCTCCTATCCCTCCACTCCTGCGTCACCCCCTCTCCTCCTACCCATGTCACCTTGTCCCCCACACACCCCTCCCCATGGCCCTAGCACCCTCTCCCACTTACCCTGCCCCTGTCCCCCTTCTCCTCCTACCCCTCCCCTGCCCCTCCCCTGCCCCGGAGGGAGGAACTGGATGCGATATTTTTAGTACCAGAATACCTTGGCTTTGTATTTATATATATATATATATAAATATATATATATATATATATATATATATATATATATATATATATATATATATATATATATATATATATAAACATACATCGTGTGCGCGTGGATTTGCATATTGTTATGCCTTTGTTTTTGTAAGTTTTTGTGCTAGTATATTTATGCTGTCTCGCGCCGTTGTTCGGAGAGATGGCGGTTATCTTCTTGGTACGTGCTTTCTTGCAAGCATCTCTCGCCCTCCACAATCTCTGGCTCGTTCGGCCTCGTTGAGCACCATGTCCCTCGAGGCCCAGCCACCCACTGGCTTCTTGTGGGCGGGCTCGTGCTACAACGACGCCCATTATGGCGCTTAGAACATAGTGTACGTGGTTTAGTGTGTGCGGTCGGAATGACGCAATTTACGGGCTGATGTACGAGAGTGGACATCGTTTGGTCTTTTTGTTATTTTGCTTCCTCACTTGGTGATGGGGGCCCCTCCCTCTCGCTTGTTTTCATTTCGTGTTTTCGTTTTTGCTGTGTGTGGTTCTCTCCTCTTCTCTCTCTCCTCTTTCCTCTCTCCTCTCTCCTCTCTCCTCTCCTCTCCTCTCCTCTCCTCTCCTCTCCTCTCCTCTCCTCTCCTCTTCCCTCTCTCCTCTCCTCTCCTCTCCTCTTCCCTCTCTCCTCTCCTCTCCTCTTCCCTCTCTCCTCTCCTCTATCTCCTCTCTCGTCTCCTCTTCCCTCTCTCCTCTCCTCTCCTCTTCCCTTTCTCCTCTCTCTTCTCTCCTGCCCTCTCCTCTCCTCTCCTCCTTTTTTTCTCTCCACTTTCCTATCTACTACTTCTCTTCCTCTCTCCTCTTTCTTCTCCTTGCCTCCCCCCCTCCCATATTGCGCAAGCTGTGGTAAACCCAAGAGCAAGTCAACCAGCATCCGTGCCATTATGTGCGTCGCCAATCCACAAGTTCGTCTCTCTCTACACGTTAGATTTTTATCTTTTTAAATTTTTTATTACTACTATTTTTAAAACATTGTATCTTTCTTTATCGATGTTTGTTTACGCGGACGAGTCACAATCACAACTGGTTTGACGCCGGTCTGGGCTGGAGAGTCGGCCTTCAGATTATGATAAGCGCTGTCCCTGCCCGTACTCCTCTTCCCCCCCTACCCCTACCCCATGCCTTAGCCTTGTTTCGTACTCATGACCTTCTCTCCTTTTTTTTTCTCCCTTTTTCTCTTACGCCTGTTTCCTCCATCCAGCCTATCCCCACCTCTCCCCTCTCCTCCATCTTATCCCCAGTCCTTCTCCTCCCTTTCCCTTTCTCCTCCTCCTCTCTCCCCCTCTCCCCTTACCCCCTCATTACCTCTCTTCCCCTCCCCTTACCCCCGCATTACCTCTCTTTCCCTCCCCCCCTTCTCTCCCCTCGATTTCGCTACTCCTAGGCGCGTAGTTTTACGTAGTGACGGGTTCTGTTGGGTAGGTATGGGAGGTGGATGACCTAGGGGTGTGGGGGGAAGAGGTAGTGTGAGCTGTATGAGTAGGATGACGTCGGCGGTTTAGCGGACGCGCACGTGTGTGTGTGTGTATGTATGTGTATGTGTATGTGTATGTGTGTGTCTTTGATGTAATTGCGTGTGTTGGCTGGTGTTGCAACGGTGCTTTTCGGGATTGAGTTGGCGGAAGGGGAGGGGAGATGAAATGAAGAAGTTGTGGAGTGTTGGTTTCTCACAGTGTATGTAGAGGATTTTGTGTTGGGTGAGGTGGGGGGGAGGTTGTGCGAGTGAGTGAGTTAGAGAGAGAGAGAGAGATGGTTGCGTTTCTGCGAGATGTGTTGCTAAGGGAGGGGATGGTGGGAGGAGGAAGGGGGGTTGTCCTTGGCCATGAGGGTACACCCGTCCCCTCGTACGCATTTTTTGATACCTTCACTGCTGTTAATTGCTCTCTCTCTCTCTCTCTCTCTCTCTCTCTCTCTCTCTCTCTCTCTCTCTCTCTCTCTCTCTCTCTCTCTCTCTCTCTCTCTCTCTCTCTCTCTCTCTCAAGACTGTTTTCTCCTCCCCCCTCCCCCCTTCCTCCCCTAGCCTCTTCCTCTCTCCCTCTCCCTCTCCCTCTCCCTCTCCCTCTCCCTCTCCCTCTCCCTCTCCCTCTCCACCCCCTCTTTTTCCTACGGAGGTTTACTACCTTGGTATTTTATGCTCTGAAATCAAGACACGGTGTTGCTGCAAGCGAAGAGAGGGTGGGGGTGAGAGGGAGAAAGCTAATGTAAATTCTTCCATTTGTGGCGTTTTTTGTATATGTTTGTGTGAAGTATACCTGTATTTGTCTGTGTCTGTGTCTGTGTGTGTCTACACCCGCATGCATACACACGTGTGTAGTATGTGAGTGAGTGGGTATGCATGTATATATGCATGCATGTGTGTTCCTTGAGTGTACGTGCAGATATCGTTCATTGGAGGATGCAGCGTGTGAGAGAGAGAGAGAGAGAGGGCGCTGCGGTGTGCGAGCGAGGTAGGAGCCGCGGCCCCGTGGCTGGTGGGCATGGGGCTGGGGTGGGGTGTGGGTAGCGGGGGTAGAGGGGGTATAAGGGGACGGGCAGTTGGGAGAGGGCTAGGTGGCTGGGCGGGCGGACGGGCGGGCGGCTGTGACGGGGGTAACGGGCACAGCGGTGTTTGTAAACATTGTTCTCGTTCCTCCACTCCCCGCCCGCCCGGAGTCCATCCTCCTCCGCCTTCTCATCCTGCTGCTCCCACTCCCCCTGCATCCTATTTCTTCTCTTCTTTCTGCTTTTATGGTTTTCTTCCTTTTTTCCTCTTCCTCTTCCCATTCCTCTGCCTTCTCAGCCTCCTCCGCCTAATCCTATTCTTCTTTTTCCTCTGTTTTCCTCCTCCTCCTCATTATTCCTATTCTTTCTCCTCCTCATTATTCCTCTTCTCCCTCCTCCTTCTCATTCTTCCCCCTCCTCCTCATTCCCTTCCTCCTCCTCCTCCTCCCCTTCCTCCTCCTCCTCCTCCTCCTCCTCCACCTCCTCCTCCACCTCCTTCCTCCACCTCCTCCTCATTCCCTTCCTACTCCTGCTCCTCCTCTTCTTCCTTCCTTTCCTCCCATTTCTCCCTCCCCTCTCCCTTTCTTCTCAATCCCCCCCTCTCCTTCCCATCCTCTGGCATCCTCTTTGTATCCTCTCTTTTAACTTGTATCTAGTATATCCCTCTCTCTCTCTCTCTCTCTCTCTCTCTCTCTCTCTCTCTCTCTCTCTCTCTCTCTCTCTCTCTCTCTCTCTCTCTCTCTCTCTCTCTCCCCCTCTCTCTCTCCCCCTCTCTCCCTCCTCCCTCTCTCCCTCCTCCCCCTCCCCCCCCCGTGTACCCGATCACCGATTCTACTGGTTTGTCCCGCCTACTCACTGCCCCTACCCTTTACTTCCCTTTTCCCTACCCCTACCCCTACCCCTACCCTACAATTAATTAATCCTTTCTCTAACATCATAACTTCTTCCCCTTCCCCCTCCCCCTCCCCCTTCCCCCTTACTGCCCCCTTGCTCTTGTCGCCAAGGCCGGCCAGAGTTTGAGAGTCCCACGCTCCCCCTCCCCCCCTCCCCTTCCCTTCCCTTCCCTTCGTCGGTAGGGGTCGCCCGTCCATCGCGAAGAGTGTGTTGTTGATGTGGCGTTTGCGGAGCTCAGCGGTTTCTTTGTGGTGGTGATGCTATTGCTGGTGTTTTTTTTTTTTTTTCCCTCTTCTCTTGTGGAGTCTTGTTGTTAGGGCTGAGGCGGATGCGGTGCGAGGTGTGTTTGTATGTGAGAGTGTGTGAGTGCGTGTGTGCGGGCACTTCTTATCACTAAAAGGGGGAGAAAAACAAGTAACGATATTTTTTTGAGGAATGGATGAATGAATGAAGGGAGGAAAGAGGGGATAAAAAGGTCATGGTGGAGAAAGGAGTTGATTTAGTCAATTGTTGGTCGAGAGAGAGGTTGAGAGAGAGGAAGGAAGAGAGGGAGGGAGGGAGGCCGGGGTCCAGCAGCACTTGGCCAAGCAAGCGCATAGAGATGGCGGTGGCAAGCAGCAGGAACTGGGGCTGCTCGTGAGCGTCGTCACTGCGTCTCCAGATGTTGCACGTGATTGCCGCCTTCCTCCTCCTCCCCTCCGCCTCCTTCCTTTCCCTTTCCCATCCTCCCTCCCTCTCCCTCTCCCTCTCCTTCTCCCTCTCCTTCTCCCTCTCCCTCTCCCTCTCCCTCTCCCTCTCCCTCTCCCTCTCCCTCTCCCTCTCCCTCTCCCTCTCCCTCTCCCTCTCCTTCTCCCTCTCCCTCTCCCTCTTTCTATTTTCGTCACATGTCCTTCGCTCTAGTTATTCTCTCCCCCTGCCTGTCAGCTGATCCTATCTGCTCATGTCAACAAATTCACGTTCCATCTCTATACACATCTTTCTACTGCAGTGTTGGTACCACGGTCGCCAAGCTTCCTTCGGATAGTGAATCTTTTCTTTCTTTATGTTATCTGGTCATTGTAGCGTATCATTGGGTCGGAGTGGGGCGGGGCTTAAGCGATCGGGAGAGAGAGAGGGGGGGGGAGGGAGGATGGCAGCGAACGATTTGACTGACCATTGGACACCCTCGACCCCCGCGTCACTCGCCTGCTCTGAATGACAAGGTGAAGGTGATGTCTGTTTTGCTCTCACTGTCACCTTCATTGCCATTTCCTGTTCGCAGTGACAAGGTGAAGGTGATTTTTGTCTCGTTTGTTTGGGTTGCGTCATTGTCACCTTCGTCGTTGTCGTTTTCAGCTCTTCATGACACTGTGGAGGTGTCGAGTGTCCCGTGTGCGTCGTTGTTATCTTCGTTTCCGTCGTTGTCGTCGTCCTGGTCCTCTTCCTCTTCCTCTTCCCCTTTCACGTCTCCGGCTATTTTATTTTCCGTGTCTCCAACGGAACTGTCTTCCCATGCCTCGCCTCACCTTGCCGTTTTCCGTCGTCATTTTGGTCGTCCCCTGTCGGCACTGGCGGATGTTCGGAGTTGGCATTGCCGGCTTGTACGAGGTCCCTAGGATGTTGCTATGGTGCGGGCTGGAGTGTGCCGGCATGTTTGTCCCCGTGCCAGGGATTTGCGTTCGCCCTCTGTGCCTGGACGGAGCGATGGAGCTCGGTGGCACTCGTTGCTAGTGTGGCAATCTCCTCTTGGCCAGTTACTGTCGTTCACAGCCATGTCGGGCTTACGGAACGCTTGGTTGGATCTTCCCTTCTTCCTTAGAAATATCCCGACGGGTGGTATGAGGGCTTGCATGCACCCCCTCCCCCCTCCCGACACACACACACACACAGGCACACACACAGCGCTGACGCACACGTAGGAACAGCGACCGGCATCCCTGTTACTGGCTCGTGCACCGACATGGTCGCCTTTAATGCTGACGTCGGGGGTAACATGCTCGGCGTTGTCAGCATGAATACTTGCGTGCGACCCGACCGAGCGAGCGAGCGATCGGCCGGGGCAAGGTGCATGTTCATCAACCCCCTCTCCCTCTCCCTCCCCCCCCCTTCCCCTCATCCCCTTCCCCTCATCCCCTTCCCCTTCCCCTTCCCCTTCCCGTCTTCCACCCTTCCACCCTTGTTGGCAATTTGTTCTTTTCTTTTTGATGTTTACGCCGTATTCTGTCCCGCCATTTCTTTTCTTTTTTATGCGTTATTTGGAACGACCTTACTTCACTTAGACAATTATTAGGGACAAAAAGGGAATGCATGAGTACAAAGCACAAGATGCGTGATTAGTGTTTCGATATCACAGCAATTTCGTTCGACCGTAATCCTGATGGGATTGGTATGGCCTTGAAATAATTAATTTTCATTCATACTTTTCATTATCCCAGCCTGGAATAGTACGTCCAGCTGTTACGAAGATGGGGAAGAGGCCGGCAGGTTCCATCTCTCCTTCTCTCGCTCTCCCTCCCTCCCCCCCTTTCCCCTCCCCCTCCTTTCCCCTCCCCCTCCTTTCCCTTCCCTTCCCCTCCCTTCCCCTCACCCTCCTCCCTCTCTCCCTTTCTCCTCCCTTCCCCCCCCCCCCTCTCTCTCTCTCGCTCTCTATTTCAACATGTTGACATAGCTGTAAGGTTCTGTAAAATATATGTGAGCCCAAAGAGGGACTAAGATTGGGGTGAGGATAACCTATGTTACCTCATCCTTTTGAGATGTACGTAATCACTTGTCTCAATAAACTCGTCAAAGTCAAAAAGTCTCTCTCTCTCTCTCTCTCTCTCTCTCTCTCTCTCTCTCTCTCTCTCTCTCTCTCTCTCTCTCTCTCTCTCTCTCTCTCTCTCTCGCTTCATTGGCTATGCATGTTTAGTGAAGCTCTAAAAGGGATTCCTTGTCGGCTATAACCGGCTGACCGATCGGCTAACTAACTGAATAGGCTGACATCTTACTGGTCGGGTTGGTTAGCATGGTTAGTTCCTCTAACTAGTTGGTTTTGTCTGTTTGAGCGTTTTGACGTCGGTGACTGATTGATTCGGATGGTTCTGGTAACTGTTTTCATTTTTAATTGTTTGAAAGTGATGACTTTTTTCTTTTTTTATAGATGGATTTCGGATATTTTTTTCATTGAAGTGATTGACTGTTATGGTGGGGGAGACGTGTTTCCAGCGGGTATAAGTGGGACTTGGTTAGTCACTCAAAAGGTGAGGGTCAGGTGTGGAGGATGGAATGGAGTGGTGCAAGATGGTTCACGATAGATTGGAAGGGAGATGTGATAGGTAAGGGAAGTCTTTTTTTTATGGTAGTGCAAATAACGTAGGAGGTGAAGGTGAAGGAGGGAAGAGAAAGGGAAAGGGAAAAGGAAGAATTGCAAGATGGGACAAGAGGGAAGGAGAGCAGAAGGACCGGTAGAGGAGGGAGAAATAGAAGGCAGATCGGGAGAAGGTGGTGCGGGAAAGATAAGTAGAAGGAGGGTGATGATGGTGAAGGAGTATGAGAAGAAGAGTTGTTGAACTCCCGGGAGGCTTTTCTTGAGACGATGCGCGGTTTCCCCGTCGGCGAATTTCTTGGCATTGGATCTACGGCTTCTTACAACGGTCGTCTGGCGATTGTGCAGCCATGCTTCAAATTTTAATTGTTTGTTTATTTGTTTATGCAGTTTTTTTCGTCACTATTGCTTAGGCTCAAATTGGATTAGTCTTTTGTTTGCTTTTTTTTGTCTGTTTTTGTTTACATGCGCGTAAGAAAGGGTGTCGGCTGCGGGACGCCTTTATGCCCCCCACCTCCCACCCCAACCCCACCCAACCCCGATCGCTCCCAAATCCACTAAACTGCACGACGATAAAAAAGAAGACAAGCGCTTTAAACAGGACCTCGCACTAGAAGCAAGGGATGTCGTCGTTTTCTTATTTTTTTTGTTTTTTCTTTTTATGTTTGGTGTGCTGGTGTTTCGTCTTCTGTGAACCCTGCCCCCCCCCTCCTCTCTTCTCCATACCGCCTGTTCCACCCGCCCTTTTTCTCTCTCTGTTCTTCTGCCTGTTCCGTCTCCTGTCTTCCTCTTTCCCTTCCTCTCTTCCTTCCCTCGTTATTCTTCCTCTTCTTTCTCCTTGCCTCCTTCTCTGACCTCTCCCTCTCCTCCCTTTCCTTCACCTCCCTCCCTCCCCCCCTCCCTCCCTCCATTCTATATCCCGTTGTGGGTAGTAACAGTGCGAGTGCTGTTGCTCTCCCGCTTTCCCTCTTCTCGAGTCCGTCAACGCTACCGTATATGAGAGAGAGAGAGAGAGAGAGAGAGAGAGAGAGAGAGAGAGAGAGAGAGAGAGAGAGAGAGAGAGAGAGAGAGAGAGAGAGAGAGAGAGAGAAATCTTCCTTTGTTCGTTTTTTTTCGTTTTTCTTCTTTGATTTGTGCCTTCTTCACTTTCACCACCCCTCTTTCTTTCTCTCCCCCCTCTCCCTCTTTCTATCTTTTCTCCTCCCCCTTCTCTTCCATTGCCTCTCCCCTGCGACCTCATGGACATCCGGGTGACACTCCCCTGTTGCACAGCACAGGCGTGATAATTGAACATACACACACACATACGCACACATATGAGCCCACGTCCACGCACTCAGATGACGATGCGCATGCACACGCACGCAGACCCAGTGTGCGCGCACAATAGAACAAAACAAATACAGACACCGGGGATTGTGTGTTCTATTTTGAGATTTGAAAGATGGCGCGAGGTGTGTGTGTGTGTTCGCTTTGGTTTTGTTTTGGTGGAATTGTTTTATTTGTTTATTTATTTATTTATTTATTTATTTTGTTGTACATATGACCGATCTTATGTGTGGTATATATTTTTCTTTTATTTCAGGACGTAAGCATTGAGCGTTAAGATGTTAGTTGTTTGTCGTATATCCGTCTTTTCTTCTCTCTTGTATTTGTTTTTTTTCCTCCTTCCCCTTCGTTTATTTTATCTTTTCTCGTTCCTCTTGATTTATCCTTTGATTTAATTTCTTCCTCTCGTTTTCTGTTCTATTTCGCGCTTCTCGTTTTCTATGCCAGTGATGATGTAATCAGGCAAGTGTCAACTAAGAGAACATGGCGGTGGTTTCGGGAGGTTGGTTAGTTGGTTGGTTAGTTGTTTGGTTGATTCATAGGAAGCTTGGTGGGTTAATCGGTTGGTAGGAAGATTGGTTGGTTGGTTAGTCGGCGGAGGAGGCGGCAGCGGCAGGTTTTACTGGTCTGGAGAGTGTCGGGAGAGTGTTGTCTTACGGTTCTGGAATGTGTGTGTGTGTGCGTGCGTGTGTGTGTGTGGAAGGGGGATTAAGAGTGTTTGCGTTTGTGTGTGCGTGTACGTGTGTATTTACGTATGTGTGTATATCTCCGCGTGTGCATGTGTTTTCGTTTGTACCAACAGCCAGAGTAGGAGGTATGAAAAGCCCTTCTTCCCCGGGCATTGCGTGATTGCACGAGAGGGAGAAAGTGAAGTTGTTGTTGTTTTTTTCCAGAGAATTTCTTTGAGAATTAGATGATGCTTGTTGTTCTGGCTGGTTTTTATTTTGACTAAGAGTAGTCTATTATGAGGGAGGGAAGGAAAGGTGTGTTGGTGTGGAGGATGGAAAGATGGTTTGTTTTTGGCGCGAGTGGAAGGGAGTCTCTTCCATGCTGTTTGGCTTTTCTCTCGGTCTCATTCACTTCCTCAATCTCTTCCCTTCCCTCCCCTCTCCTCCCCTCCCCTCCCCTCCCCTCCCCCAAGGCTTTTCTCCGCAAGGCGGTCTGGATTTCCTTGTTTTTCTTCATTTTGATTGTACATTGTCGACTGGAAATAGTATGTACGCACACACCTGCACACACACGCGCCCGCACACACACACACACACACTCGCGCCCGCACACACACACGCGCGCCCGCACACACACACACGCCCCCGCACGCACACACACACACACACACACACACACACACACACACACTCTCTCTCTCTCTCTCTCTCTCTCTCTCTCTCTCTCTCTCTCTCTCTCTCTCTCTCTCTCTCTCTCTCTCTCTCTCTCTCTCTCTCTCTTTCTTTCTTTCTTTCTCTCTCTCTCTCTCTCTCTCTCTCTCTCTCTCTCTCTCTCTCTCTCTCTCTCTCTCTCTCTCTCTCTCTCTCTCTCTCTCTCTTACTCTCTTTTCTTCCTCTTTCCCTTTCTGCCTCTATCGCTCTCTCTCTATCTATCTATCTGTCTATCTATCTATTTATTACTCTATCAATATCTATCTCTCTCTATCTCTATCTATCTATTCATCTCTCTCTTTCTCTTTCTCTTTCTCTTTCTCTTTCTCTTTCTCTTTCTCTTTCTCTTTCTCTTTCTCTTTCTCTTTCTCTTTCTCTTTCTCTCTCACTCTCACTCTCACTCTCACTCTCACTCTCACTCTCACTCTCACTCACTCTTACTCTCACATTCGTTCCCTCCCTTTGTTTTTTTTCGCGCGTCACACCATGTGTTGGCGCAGGAGGAAACCTTACATAAAAGACATAAAAAACGAAAAAGGAAAAAGTCTTGAGAAAGCGATGCCTTTCCGACTTCCTTGTGGCAGACACGACATCGCAATCGTTTTGACATCATCAGTACCATCACCTGTTGTCACCGCTTGATGCGAGAGGACTCCCTGCCCATTATTTTGTGTGGTGGTTAAGGGGACTTCCCTCTCGATCGCGTTTTTGCTTTTCTTCTCAGTTTTTTTTCGTCTCGTGTCTTTGCACTCTCTACCACCTCCTCTCCCCCATCTCTCCCTCTCTCCAAGACTCCCCCCCCCCATTCACTTCCCCACCCTTTGCCCCCTCTCCCTCTTTCTCCTTGCGCACCTTATGTAGTTGAGTGACGTCATGGCATCGTCTGGTGGCAGTCTAGTTGGGAAAACACGATTTGTTTGTTTGCAGCCAGTTACTACCCCCTCCTTCCCTCCTGCTCCACTCCCTCCCTCGCTACCAACGTCCTTTCCACCTCTCCTTCTTTCCTACCCCCAGTCATTCCCTCACTCCTTCCCTCCTTCTTCTTATGCTCGTCCGGTTTGCCCCTTCCTTATTCATCTTTTGCTCCCTCCCTCCTTCCCTTACTTCCTCTTTCCTTCGTCCTCCCTCTTTTTCACCCTCTCCTGCCCCCCTCCCTCTTTCCTATTCTGCTTCCCACCCACCCTCCCTCCTTTCTTCTCCTGTTCTACCCCCCATCCACTTTTGCTCACTTCGCCTCTCTCCCTTTTACTTCCTCTCCTTTCCCTCTCCCATTCCGCATTTTGTCACTTCTGTTCCATGCATGCACTTGCTCCTCCCCCCTCCTCTTCCAACTCCTGCCATCCCTGTTCTTTCTTTCTCCTTGCTCTCCTCTCCCTGTTCTTTGCTTACCCTACTTTCTCCTTCCCTTCTTTTTCCGTTCTCCTCTTGCACCAGCCCCTTCCTTCCTCCTTCCCTTCTTTCTCCTCCTTTCTCCTGCACCAACCCCATCCTTCCTTTCCTTCTTCATCCTCCTACTCCCCTCTCTCCCTTCCACCTTTCCTTCATCCTCCTCCTGCTCCCCTCTCTCCCTTCCACCTTCTCTTCTTCCTCTTGCTCCCCTCTCCCTCTTCCACCTTCCCTCCTTCCTCCTCCTATCCTTTCTCCCTTCTTCCTTCCCTTCTTACTACTCCTCCTGCTCCTCTCTTTCGATCTCCCTTTCTCCTCCTCTGCTTACTACTATCCCCCTTTTTACTCCTTTCTACCCGACCCCTCTCAGGCCCTCCCCTAACCGTGTTGATCCTTGATCGAAGAGGAACCTGACATTTACCGCTCATAATGACGTCACAGTTTTGTTGTTGTGGTCTTGATGGGTGCTATATTTAGACATCGGCAGGTGGGTGGGCGGGTGAGTTGTCGGGCGTGGATCTTGTTTTTGACACAAGGAGAGAGAGAGAGAGAGAGAGAGAGAGAGAGAGAGAGAGAGAGAGAGAGAGAGAGAGAGAGAGAGAGAGAGAGAGAGAGAGAGAGAGAGAGAGAGATTGATTTCTTGTTATACTGTATGCTATTTGCTATTATTATTGATATGCTTGTTTACTATGTGTTGGTGGGTTGTGGGCGGTGCATGGGTTGTTGGGTTCGGAAGGAGTTGAGGAAAGGGGAAGGGCGCGGGGTAAGCTGAGGTGGGTATGTGTTTTTTTTATATTTTATTTTGCGCCTGGCATGCAGGGGCGTTGTTCGATTATTATTATTTTTTATGAAACGACTTAACAACAACAACAATTGGCTTTTATTGATCAACGAGTTCCCAATTACTCGTTAATAATTGAATTTCATGTATTGATTGAGTGGCGAGTTTCCGTGAGATGTCGCCGGCGCTGATTTGCTATGACTACGCGTATCACGGGAGGTTTGTGGGGATGGAGGGAGGTGGGGGAGGGGGTAAGAAAGGATGGGGGAGAGGGTAAGGGGAAGAGCGAGAGTGAGGGTGCGGGTGAGGGTGAGAGAGGGGGTGAGGGGGGGTAGTGAAACTTTAAGGGATGGGGAGTGGGTGAGTTAGAGGGTGGGAGGGAGGGAGGGAGAGAGGGAGAGATGGGTCACTTCGTACCTCCCTGTTTACTGGCCGATTCGCTCCCCTGCCTCTTGACTCCCGGGCCACGTGGTGCGAGTCAACAAGTAAACAAGTAAATCGCCCTATTAGGCTGCTACGTGCGCGAAGCCTAAGACCTACTGGCATGCTTCTGCTGCTGATTGTGTTTATTGTTAGGTTGTTGTTTGTGGGCCGTGTTGTCTTCTCTCCTTTCCTCTCTCTCCTTCACCCCCACCCCCAGCTGCCACTTTTCCACCACCACTACCATCACCTCCGCCATCACTTCTACCACCACCACCTCTTCTACCACCACCACCACCACCACCTCTACCACCACCACCACCTCTACCACCACCACCACCTCTACCACCACCACCTCCGTCACGAAAACAACCGCCACCGCCGCCTCCACCACCACCACCCGCAGAGGGAATAGCGATATAACCTCTTTACTGTGATGTCAGAGTTCGCCTGCATTGAAGAGGTTGCTTCGTTCTCGTCACTATGCGAGTGGAGGGGCAGATCGGGGTGGGCGCTCTCTGGCTCGACGGTGTGACGCTTGGTTGGAAGGGAGGGAGAGACGGAGGGAAGGAGGGAAAGGGAGAAAGAAAGGGAGGGAGGGAAAGGGAGAAAGAGAAAAAATAGAAAAGCCGGCTTGAGAATGTGGTGGTGTTGATGGTATTATGTTGTTGTTGCTACTCCTGATATCAATGTTATTCATGTTACAGTTATTCAGAGTTTGTTTTATAAATTTCTGAAGGGGAGAGGGGCGGGACGCATTCCCTGGGGCGATCTCCTCATCTCGATAAAAAGGGAAACCTAATAATAGTTTTAAAAAATGGCTGGGTACGGACTACACACCCTTTCGTACCCTTTGAAACGGAATACGCCGTAAGTCACGCGTTGATTACAGTGTACGTCATACATCTTTTCCCTGCTTTATAAGGGAGTCGAGGGTTGCTAAGCACCTCTCTATCTATCTATCTATCTATCTATCTATATATATCTATATACACACACACACACACACACACACACACACACACACACACACACACACACACACACACACACACACACACACACACACACACACATGCATGCATGCTTACATGTTTGCATGCTTGCATATATACATACATACATACATGCATACATTCATACATCCATACATACATATATAAATACATATACGTGGGAGGAGTGAGTATCTGTGTCTGTGTGTCTGTGTATGTATATGTATGTATGTGTGCGTGTGCGAGAGAGGGAGAGAGAGACGGCTTATTCAGTCATCTGCATTGTGATGAGTATGTAGGGCGGGGGGGGGGGGGGGGATGCTGTTGACAGCTGCAGCACCTGTCATACCTGTCGAACTCGCCCTCGGACAAGAGAATGTTAACGGGAGTCGCCTGCTAACGGCACCCTAGAACAGAAAGGGAAAGGGCATTACGCGAGCGGGAGGGGGAGGGAGTCATAGAAATAAGAAAGGAAAAGGGGAAGAAGCAAGAAAATACGGATACGGATTGAGTGAGAACACGCAATGTAAAAAAATATATTTTTTCGTGCATTTCGTGCATGTACGTATACTTGTAGGTGTACATCTGCGTGTTTGTATTGAGAAAAAAATATTCATCTCTGCTTCTTCCTCCATGTCTACATCTCCCCTCTCCCCCCCCCCCTCTCCTTCTCCAACCTGCTCCTCCTCCTCCTCCTCTTCCTCTTCCCCCTCCTCCTCCTACTCCTCCTCCCCCTCCCTCTCCTCCTACTCCTACTCCTCCTCCCCCTCCCTCTCCTCCTCCTCCTCCTCCTCCTCCTCCTCCTCCTCCTCCTCCTCCTCCTCCCCCTCCCTCTCCTCCTCCTCCTTCTCCTCTCCCCCTCCCCCTCCTCCTCCTCCTCCTACTCCTCCTCCCCCTCCCTCTCCTCCTCCTCCTCCTCCTCCTCCTCCTCCTCCCCCTCCTCCTCCCCCTCCCCCTCCCCCTCCTCCTCCTCTTTCTCTTCCCTCTCCTCCTCCTCCTCTTCCTCCTCCTCCTCCTCCTCTTCTCCTCCTCCTCCTCCTCCTCCTCCTGCTTCTCCTCCTCCTCCTCCTCCTCCTCCTCCTCCTCCTGCTTCTCCACCTTTTCCTCTTCCTCCTCCTGCTTCTCCTCCTCCTCCTCCTCCTGCTTCTCCTCCTCCTCCTCCTCCTCCTCCTCCTCCTCCTCCTCCTCCTCCTCCTCCTCCTCCTCCTCCTCCTCCTCCTCCTCCTCCTCCTCCTCCTCCTGCTTCTCCTCCTCCTCCTCCTCCTCCTCCTCCTCTCCTCCTCCTCCTCCTCCTGCTTCTCCTCTTCCTCCTCCTCCTCCTCCTCCTTCTCCTCTTCCTCTCCTCCTCCTCCTCCTCCTCCTGTTTCTCCTCTTCCTCCTCCTCCTCCTCCTCCTCCTCTTCTCCTCCTCCTCCTCCTCCTCCTCCTCCTCCTGCTTCTCCTCCTCCTCCCCCCTCCCCCTCCTCCTCCTCTTCCCTCTCCTCCTCCTGCTCCTGCTCCTGCTTCTCTTCCCCCACCCCCTCCTGCTCCTGCTCCTGCTCCTGCTTCTCTTCCCCCTCCCCCTCCTGCTTCTCCTCTTCCCCCTCCCCCTTCTTCCATGCATTATCATCGATAGATATAAATAAGTATTACTTTCATCGTCCCGGGGACTTATCATCACTCGCCTTATCAACGGCGTGATGACCTTGAGTGTAGTAAACCAGAGATAACCTAGAAATAACACAGTGTGACGCAGGACACAAAAAAAGAAAATAAATAAGGAATAACAAAAGCAACGTTGACGCCGCGGCCGCTTGCCTTGGGAAAGTGAGTCGGCGAGTTTGGGGGAAAATTGTTTTGGTGGTTGGGGCTGTTTTTCTTTTGTTGTTGCTGTTCTTTTTTTTCAATGGTGGTAGAAGGGCTTTCATTCTTCCTCCGTTTGTTTGTAAATGTGTTTGTTTCATCACTTGTTTTCATTTTATTGAAATAAACTTGATAGGCGACAGGTTGGAAAAAAGATCGAGAAATCCCCACAAGACCAGACGCTGAACGATGGTGATGCAACAGTCAACACGTGATGTGTCTTTCGATGGCGAGACGTCATTTCTTTCTTCCTTCCTTCCTACCTACCTTCCTTCCTTCCTTCCTTCCTTCCTTCCTTCCTTCCTTCCATCCTTCCCTCATTTCCATTTTTTCTTTCCTTTTTTAATCGTTTTACCATTCCTCCTCCTTTTCCCTCCCTCTCTCTCGCCCTCTCTCTCTCTTCTTCCTGGAAAGCTCGTTCTTGGTTCCATTTGTTTGCAGATCCCCCCCTCCCACCTTTCCCACCTCCCCCTCTCCCTCAACCTACCCCACATCCTTTTTTTATTCTGGAAAAGATGTTTGTCGAGTGTGTTGTTCCTTAGCCAGTGGTGCATTCCCTACCCTCTCTTACACCTTCCCCTTCCCTTTCCCCAACCCAATCTACTTGCAGCTTACTCTTCTTTTCTTCATACTCCTCTTTGTCTTCCCCCTTCATTCGTCATATTTCTTCTGTTTATTTTGTACTACTTTCTCCTATCTCCAAGGCTCATTTCCCTTTCCCCATTTCTATTCGTCATATTCCTCACTTTTCACCATTTGTATTCTCCCATCCCTCCTCCTTCCCTCCACACTTCCCCTTCCCCTTTTCATTCACCCCTTTCTCAGCCCCTCTCTCCCTCCCCCCCCTTTTCCTTCCCCTTCTTTCCTTTATCTAATTTCTCTCTCTCTCTCTCTCTCTCTCTCTCTCTCTCTCTCTCTCTCTCTCTCTCTCTCTCTCTCTCTCTCTCTCTCTCTCTCTCTCTCTCTCTCTCTCTCTCTCTCTCCCCCTCCCTCCCCCTCTCCCTCCCCCCCCCCCTTTCCCCCCCCCCCCCCCCCCCCTCTCTCTCTCTCTCTCTCTCTCTCTCTCTCTCTCTCTCTCTCTCTCTCTCTCTCTCTCTCTCTCTCTCTCTCTCTCTCTCTCTCTCTCTCTCTCTCTCTCTCTCTCTCTCTCTCTCTCTCTCTCTCTCTCTCTCTCTCTCTCTCTCTCTCTCTCTCTCTCTCTCTCTCTCTCTCGTTTTCTTGCCTCCCCCCTCTCTCTCTTCTTCTCCCCTGCGACGCTGTGCATATCTGAGGTTTCATAAGCAGCGCCTTAAAGCTGTCAGGGGGACAAACACAGCCTTAGCTTTAAGCGAGGGAGAGTGTGCGTGTGTATGAGTGTGTTTGTGTGCGTGCGTGTGTCTGTATGTGTTCTGCGCATGCGTGGAACCAAGATTTACAGATAGATCTTGCGTGGAGCTACATCAGTCGAGCCTCCTCCTCAGTGCCACACCGTTCTGGAGTCCAAACAATATGTATTTCTCTCTTTCTCTCTGCTTTTCTTTTCTCTCCGTTTCTTTTCTCCTCTCTTCTCTCTCCTCTCCTCCGCTCTCCTTCCCTCCCCTCCCCTCCCCTCTCCTTCCCTCCCCTTCCCTCCCCTCTCCTCTTCTCCCCCTCCTCCTCACCCCCACTCTCGCTTTTTTCTCTTCTCTCCTCTCTTTTCTGTTTTTCTTTCTTTCCTCTATTCTTTCTCCTCTCCTCCACTCCGCTTCCCTCCCCTCGTCTCCCCCTCCCCTCCCCACTTCTTCCCCTCCCCTCCCCACTTCTTCCCCTCCCCCTCCCCTCCCCTCTTCTCCCCCTCCCCTCCCCTCTTCTCCCCCTCCCCTCCCCTCTTCTCCCCCTCCCCTCCCCTCTTCCCCCCCTCCTCCTCACCCCCACTCTCGCTTTATGCACTACGATGAGGACAATTCTTGCGTCATTCGTTTGTTATAGTTATTCAAGGATTGCAAAGTCAATAAATCAGCCTTCAGGTTTATTTATTTGTTTGTTGATTTATATGTTAGAGGTGAATTTTGGTTCTGCGCCGGGAGGGGGCGGGGGCGGGGCGGGGGCGGGGGCGGAGTTAGGCAGAAGAGAAATAGGGGGTTCAGTAATGTGGAGCGTTGGCACCTCCCGCCTGTAAACACAAGCCCAAGGTCAATACTGGATGCGCGCGAACCCGACCACCTTTTATTTTTTTTGCGGTTTTGTTTATTGAGATTATTTATACATTACTTCTTGTTTTACTGTGGAAATGAAGGTGGGAAGTTATGACCTGTTTTGTTGTTGTTATTTATTTCATTTTGCTATTTGATTGTCTCGGGTATGGATTGGGTGGTGGGTCGTGGGGTTAGGGGAGGGGGGGATGCAAGCATGCACTTTTTGGTTATATCCGGTTGAGGCGATAGAGTAAACGGATCAGAGGGGGGTGGGCTGGTAAGGTGGGGGAGGGCGGTGAAAGAACGTATCGATTTTTCTGCTCCCTAAGAGTGTTCTTTGTACTTTTGTCGCTATTTTTCTTGTGTTTGTTTCCATTTAGTTTGTCTCTTTGTCATGTTTCACTACCAGACGCAGACTTGGGACGAGAGCGAGTAGGTAGTAAGTAGTACGGAGTAGGGAGGTAGTAGGCGGCCCAGTTGTAGGTTGTAAATAACTCCGCGGGTCTAGTCGACCATTCATACCACTCGCTCCTGCTGCCGCTGCTGCTGCCGCTGCTGCTCCTCCTCCTCCTCCGCCTTCTCTTCTGCGCCGTGTGGTGTTTGTTGGCTGCTCCGCTCGACGAGGGATTGATGAGGTTTGGACGGACGGAAGGGCAGGAGGAGGAGAGGGAGGAGATGGAGGGTAGCAGTAGTAGTACGAGTAGGAGGAGACTCGCCGTGCATTTCGGAGGGCCTTTGGAGTTCTGGAATCTGGATTAGGGGCGAGAGCGGGTGAAGGGATTTTGCTCGACTTATTTTTCAATTGTCGTCGTTGTCGTTGTTGTTGTCGTTATCGTTATCGCATCTTCCTCGTGAATCTTCCATCTTTCTCCTCTACCACTACCAACTCCACTTACCTCTTGATTCTCATCATCCTCCCCCCCCCCTCTTCCCCTTTTTCTTCTCCTTCCTCATCCTTGTCGCTGCATTTTCCCGCAAAACCCTCTCTTGGCCGCTTTCTTCTCCCCTCTTTCGTGTCGCTCCGCCATTCGCGGCTGTCCTCCCTCGCCTCCTTTGATGCCTTAACGAAACACGTCCAGGGTGGATGGGGTGTAGCACAGGTGTGTAGCGGTCGGGGTGGGAGAGGGGCGAGGAGGAGAGGGAGGGGGAGTATAAGATGGTTAAGGCGAGGGAGGTTCAGAAGGTGGGTAAGGAGGAGGAAGAGGAGGGAAGATGGGGTTGAGGAGGGTGCTTTGGGGAAGAAAAGGGGGGTTGAGGAGGGGCCGAATGGGGGAGGTAGGAGAAGAAAAGAAGGAAATCAGGAGAATGAGATAATGAGGAGGAAACGCAAGACAAACACTGCCTCGTAGCACAGGTGCGGCGGGGACGGGGAGACGTAAACAGACGCAGCTGTGTATAAGACTCAAAGGTTGATTGTTGGGGCAGGCCTAAGACGCATTTTTTGCAGTCTTTGTTGCATATACTCTCCTTCTCCTTCTCCTTCTCAATCGCCTTCTCATTCTCCCTCTCCCTCGCCTTCTCCCTCTCCCTCCCCCTCTCCCTCCCCCCCTCTCCCTCACTCTCTCCCTCACTCCCTCCCCCCTCTCCCTCACTCCCTCCCCCTCACTCCCTCCCCCCCTCTCCCTCACTCCCTCCCCCCCTCTCCCTCCCTCCCTCCCCCCCTCTCCCTCCCTCCCTCCCTTCCTCAAGGGGGTTGAGAAAGTTGAAGGGAGGAGAGGGAGAGGGACATGCAGGCCAGCTTTAAGCTTTAAGCTTTAGGCAGGCAGGGAAGCTCGTGGGCGGAGATAGACGTCTGGCTGATTGTACGGAATTGGTTAGAGACAGACAGACAGACAGACAGACAGACAGACAGACAGACAGACAGACAGACAGACAGACAGACAGACAGACAGAGAGGGGGTAGAATGAAAGGGACAGGGAGAATTGGAAAAAAAAGGTTTGGCAGGTGGAGGGGAATGAAAAGAGATGAAGATAATAAAAACAAAAGAATAACGAAAGAGAAGTAAGGAGGAGACCGAGAAGGTAACGAAGAAGTAGTGAGAGATTGCGCAATAAAGGATAACCACAGAAAAGTTATAAGATTTGGTTTTGTGTCCCGAGCTCTCTTCACGGCGCCCAATCAAATATGTCACTTGCAACGATTCCTTGCTCTCTTGCGTGCGTTCTCCTGGCGGCAGAATTGCTTTTGTGTTGTCTGCTTCTCCTGCTCTTTCTGTGATCTTCCTTTCCACTGTTTTTATTGTTATTTGTCCCCATTAAGGTTGCTTCTTTTCATTACAGTTGATTTAGTCTTTCTTTGTCGTCAACTCCTATTCTCTATCTCTATTTGCGCTTCTCTCACTCTCACCCCCCACCTCCCCCCATGTGATAAGTATCTAGGGAAAAGTCGTACCTTCAATATGTTCTTTTCGTCGCAACCTTTTTTTTCTTTACGATATTGTGCGCGCACGTGTCAGCAATTCCAGGAAGTGAGACCGGCTAGAAGTGAAACTCGCCTCGCTCGCATAGGTAACTTGCGGACTGTAATGAGATATCAGTTTTATCCCCGATGCGTGTGCGTGTGCGCGCATACGTACATGTATAGATACGTCGTACACACGCGAACACACGAGTAAGCTTGTCGCGTCTTAGGTTATTGGTACTCGGCATCCCCGGCAGAAGTCAGGGAATTTCTGTTTATTCGAAGGAGGGAGAAGCGGAGGTTGATGGAAAGAGGAAGGAAAGAAGGAGAGAGCTGAAAGGAAGGTAGGATAGGAAGGAAGAGAAGGAGAAGGAGAAGGAGAGGGAAGAGTAAGAGTAAGAGTTGGCGACAAGGAGAAAGAGGAGGGAAGAAGGGACGGAGACGAAAAGAGAGATGTGGACGCGGTCAGTGTATTATTCTGGAAATAAGAAAAAAAATAATGATGCGGGTCAAATTATTTCTTAAAAACAAAGGAATGCAGACTAACCCCCCCCCCACACACACACACATACACATTTTATCTCTTCTGCTTCCCCCATGTCTCCCCTTCCTGCGCCAACACCTAAGTTTCATTACACATCAAGTTTCACCTTGGACGTGCATTTCAAAGCCTTGAAGCCGTGCATGCAAGCACAACCGTAAGCACAGGCAAACGCAAGCACACCATTGGTTAGATTATCCTTTCCTCTCTGCTTGCAAATTGAGAGAGTGCATTAAAAGAGCGATGCGGGGACCTCATTACACGATTGGTAAAGTGCGTTCGGTTGTGGCACAGCGAAAGCACTTGCTTAGGCCAGTCATCCTTTGCCTGGAGAATGTTTTTAAGTTATTCACAGACATGTTTTACCTTTACCATCATCATCATCATCATCATCACTACTACTGCTATCATTATTGATATTACTGTAATGATAATGAGGATAATAGTAATAATGATGATGACGACAATAATGATAATGATGATACTAAGTTATCATTATTGTTATTGTTGACAATAATAATAATAATAATATTATTATTATTATTATTATTCTATGATGAGGACACACTTGTTTTGAATCATTACTGTCAGTATTTACCATCATCAATCACGTCTAGTTAGCGTCGCTGTGGCGTCTCACCCTCCCTCTTATTCTCTTTTTAATCGCATTCTTAGTATCTTAAGGTTCACTGCTAGAACGAAGTGTCCACGAAGCATTGGGCAAGTGCTTGCAGTGCTCGTTAATTATCCGACGAGGGCCAGCGCTAAGAAACCGTGAATTGTCCGGAAAGTGTCCCGTGCGGTGTCCATGAGGAGGGCGTCACGTGCCGGTTGGTGGCCACGTGGCTTGGCAGTGCCCCTTCTTCCTCTCTTTTCTCGCCTCTTGCCTCTGCCGCCACCGCCTCCAACACGACGGGGGTCAACACCTTCTATGTATAGGAACGTCGCCAAAGGATGTGCTCGTGATTTTCTCTGGTTGCTGTTGAACGTGTTGTTAGTCCTAATATTACAATCATACATGCATATACACTTAAACATGCACACATACATGTACACATACATATAACATGTATACGCGTGTACCTCTATGTATGTATATATATATGTGTGTGTGAGAGAGAGAGAGAGAGAGAGAGAGAGAGAAAGAGAGAATGAATATAAATATACATGTATACACGAACTTTGGTGTGAATTTTTAATCATATTACGCCCTCCCCTGGCTCCCCACTTACTTCGTATGAATGGGAACAAGTTGTCGCCCCCATGCATCCCATGCAGAGGAAAGGCAGGCAGATAAGCGGGGTATGGTGCTTGCTGGCGGCCAGCTCGCTCGCTCGCTCTCTTGCTCCCTCGGCCGTTATTTTAGACGGTTCGCTCCCTCGCACGTGGGTTCTGGCGATGCTGCTGCTGCTGCCGCAGCCGCTGCCGCCGACGTCAACATGCGCTGTCCAAGGTCTTCTTACCTCCGCCTTCCCCTGGCCCCTGCCTCCTCCTTCCTCCCTCCTCCAGCTGCCCCAGTGACACTTGTCGTCACAACTCTATTTCCGACCCATTTTCCCCCTATTTTCCCCACAGTAATTGGTTTTCTCTCTATGATGATACGGAGTTGTCTTTGTTGTATTTGTTTTGGTTGTTGCTACTTTTGTTGTTATTGGTGATGGTTCGTTTGTTGTTTTACCGGGTGGTTTTATTTTGATCAATATCTTCACCGCCTCCCTCATATTAAAAAAAAAACTTTTACAGTTCTATTTGTTATTGGCAAGAAACATTTTTTTTCTCTCTTTCTCTCATATACATGTGTTTTTAAAATTGTTATCTTCATAAATATTTTTTCGCGCTATATTATACATGTTTCACTTTTATCCACACACCAAAGCATCATATTTACCCCTTGTTTCTCTCTCTTCTACAGGTAGGGCATAACCCCAACGCAGGACAGCAGTCTCGCCCGTTATCTGGTCCCGATAAGTAACGAAAAGAATAACTTAGCCTTTGTCTGTTTATTGTGGCGATGGGTGTAAGCGGGTGCATGTGGAAGGTCTGTGGATGAGGTCGTAATGGATGGAAGACGGTGTGGTGAAGGATTGGAGAATCAAGGCGGATGGGGACGAAATCGGAGAGAAGGAAGGGAAAGGGAAGGAGGAAAGACAGGGGAGGGGGAGGAGGACACATACACATACACACACACACGAGAGAGAGAGAGAGAGAGAGAGAGAGAGAGAGAGAGAGAGAGAGAGAGAGAGAAGAAGAAAAAAGAGAAAAGAGTGGGGGAGGCCTCCATAGAGATAAGGGGGGGGGGAGCGGGAACAGGGGTCGCCAGGGTACATGAGACGATGAGGCCTCGACTACTCCAGTGGTCCAATTTTAAGCATCGTTGATTAGGGTGGGTGGGGGGGTGTTTCTCTGTACCTGTCTATCTATCTAACATATTTACGTGTCTGTCTGTCATTTACCCAACTACCTACCAACCTACTTACCTACATTGTGTGCCCTTCCATCCATCTATTCATCGATCCATTCATCTATCTGTGTATCTAGCCATCTTTATCTATTTTTAATCGAAGTCCTTTGCAAATCTGTTTCGTTCCCTAACATTACCTAATTGGGTTGAATATATTTAATGTCATTCTAACAATCTCACCTCATTCTCCTTCCCTTGTTATGAGTAAATATCTTTAAACTGTAGACATTGGATAGTGAGTGGTTGGCAAGAACTAGGTGTCAGCTCTGCATTGTGTTCTTTCCCGATCTGTTATTTCCTTCTAACTATTCTCCTCTTCCACCTCCATCTACTTCCCCATTTTCCTGATCCCAAGTAAGGGACAAGTAACGCAATACAAATGACGGATTCCGGGAAAGGTGAAGAGAAAATGAAAGGAAGAGAAAGGTGGAGGGAGAGGGAGAGAAGAAGAGGGGGATGGGGATGGGGATGGGGATGGGGGGGTCAAGCGATAAAGGAAAGAGGAAGGGGACTAGAATGCAGCTAAAGAGAAGAGAAAGAGAGAAAGCAAACGAGGAAAAGAGGTTGGACATACCCAAAGCAAAAGTCGAATCGATCTTGGGTAAGAGGAGGGGGGGGGGGAGGGAGGGGGGGGAGAGAAGGGAAGGAGTGGAAACACAAGCGAGGACGTGGGTGGGTCATAAATTCTCTCCCTCGTGTTTCGGAGGCGGTGTCCAGACGGAGCGACGGCGAGGAGGGAGACAATGGGAGAAGGGAAAGGGAAAGGTGGGGGTGGGTGGGTGGGGGTGGGGGGGAGTCTGAGGTCTGGAGTAGAGTGAGAGAAAGGACAGGTAGGAAGTAGACAGGTACAGGTACATGAGTGGGAGAGGAGGGAGGGGGAGGGGGAAGGGGAGGGAATGAATAAAAAAGAGGCGAAAGAAAGACTAGGAAGGGAAGGGAGAGAAAAAGCAAAAGCAAGAGAGAAAGAGAGAGAGAGTGAAAGAGAAAGAGAAAGCAAGAGAAAGAGAGAGAGAGAAAGCAAGAAAGAGAGAGAGAGAAAGCAAGAAAGAGAGAGAGAGAGAGAAAGCAAGAGAGAGAGAGAGAGAGCGAAAGCAAGAGAAAAAGAGAGAGAGAAAGCAAGAGAAAGAGAGAGAGAGAAAGCAAGAGAAAGAGAGAGAGAGAGAAAGCAAGAGAAAGAGAGAGAGAGAGAGAGAGAGAGAGAGAGAGAGAGAGAGAGAGAGAGAGAGAGAGAGAGAGAGAAAGCAAGAGAAAAAGAGAGAGAAAGCAAGAGAAAAAGAGAGAGAAAGCAAGAGAAAAAGAGAGAGAAAGCAAGAGAAAGAGAGAGAGAGAGAAAGCAAGAGAAAGAGAAAGCAAGAGAAAGAGAGAGAGAGAGAAAGCAAGAGAAAGAGAGAGAGAGAGAAAGCAAGAGAAAGAGAAAGAGAGAGAAAGCAAGAGAAAGAGAAAGAGAGAGAGAAAGAGAAAGCAAGAGAAAGAGAGAGAGAGAGAGAGAGAGAGAGAGAGAGAGAGAGAGAGAGAGAGAGAGAGAGAGAGAGAGAGAGAGAGAGAGAGAGAGAGAGAGAGAGAGAGAGAGAGAGAGAGAGAGAGAGAGAGAGAAAGCAAGAGAATGAGAGAAAGAGAGAGAGAAGAGAAAGCAAGAGAAAGAGAGAATGAGAGAGAAAGCAAGAGAAAGAGAGAATGAGAGAAAAAGCAAGATAAAGAGAGAGAAAACGCAAGAGAAAGAGAGAGAAAGAGAGAGAGAGAGAGAGAGAGAGAGAGAGAGAGAGAGAGAGAGAGAGAGAGAGAGAGAGAGGAAAAGCAAGAGAGAAAGAGAGAGTAAGAAAAAAGAGAGAGGAAACTAAGAAAAAGAGTGGAAACGAAAGACGAAGAGAAAGAGAAAGAAAGAGAAAGAGGCCTAGGACAGGGGTTGGGATGGGGACCTCCACACACGACCACGGCTTCTCGTGCATACGTGATAAGTCGTCCCCGAAAACCCTCCTCCACCCATCACCGCCTGCCTGCCTGCCCGCCTGCCCCTTCGTGTTCATCACTCGGCTGAACAGAAATCACGGGGAAAGCGAGGAGGAGGAGGAGGAGGAAGAGGAAGAGGAAGAGAAGGAAATGAGGAGATACGAAAGGGGAAGAGAAGATGACGAGAAGGAAGAGGAAGGATGCATAGAGGGAGGAACTGGGGATAGACGGAATAAGAGGGAAGAGAAAGCGATGGATAGAGCAGATGGGGGTTATGGAAGGAGTGGGAGAGTGACTGACTATAGGTCGATTTTCTAAGTCTCCACTTGCAGGAGGAATCACACCATTAGCCCGTGGTTGCACACATTGCGTTTTTTGTTCTTCTCCGTATGTCGTGCAAATGCCTTGCAATGTGCCCGGTCTGTCCCCAGACAAGGCGATCATTGTTGAAGAGAGCGGTAGGTCAAGCTTTGTTCATATTAAAGCGCTCATGCTTTAATCTCCGGATCCGCGCGAGGCGTAGTAGTAACTCCCGCAACGGCGTAGACGTAGTAGTGCGTACGTGTTTGTGTGTACAACGTACAAGGTGTAAGCCCCGGGGTGAGGGGGGTTGGAGGAGCGGGAGGTGGGAGAGATGGGGTGGGTCAGGGGGGGTGGTCTGAGGGCCGTCACGCTCGCTGCCGGGCATCCCTCCCTCCCGGCCTCACATCGTGCTACGCTCGCTGAGGGGCCCGGTCCAAGCCAGCCGCCGGCACGAAAAACGTAAACAACCTGTGCCTGCGTTCGCCAGACTATTGTATTTCTCACTTAAAGCAGCTGTTTGGCGTTGCAGGTTGTTGCATAGAGGATAGGGAACGGAGGGAGGGAGAGAGGATAGAAACGAAAAGCACTACCGAACAATGGCGGATTTTATTTATATAATCCGACGTTGTTAATAACTTAAACACAAAAGCAACTCCTCCCGGCTACAGCATTCACACACATTCCACCCAACATATTTTTCCATTTGTAGCGTGACGCTGAGCCGCCCGCGTGATGTAAAGATGGATCGTTTAGGCATTCGATAGAAGGGAAGAGTTGAAGGGGGGGGGAGGAAGCATGTTATTAAAAAAAATATATATTTAAAAAGCGTTTGCGTTGGTGAAAGGTGCTGCCCGATATTAGAAGGGGATACACTCGAAAATACAGTATTTTTTGTTTCTCTTTGATAGAAGCCAGAGGTTATTTCTTCATAAACATATTATAAGACTTTGTTAAATTTAGAGAAAATATGACACCGTCTTTCACATGAAGGTTGTCGCTGCTGTTGTTGCTAGTGCAGGAGGCGGATCGAGGTTGGATTTGTTGTGGTTTGTTGTTTTTGTCGACGCCGGTTCAGTCGGGAGGGAGGTCGATGGTCGTGTTTGGGAAGGATTCTCTCTCTCTCTCTCTCTCTCTCTCTCTCTCTCTCTCTCTCTCTCTCTCTCTCTCTCTCTCTCTCTCTCTCTCTCCCCTCTCCCCTCTCCCCTCTCCCTCTCCCTCTCCCTCTCCCTCTCCCCTCTCCCTCTCCCTCTCCCTCTCCCTCTCCCTCTCCCTCTCCCTCTCCCTCTCCCTCTCCCTCTCCCTCTCCCTCCCTCCCTCTCTCTCCCTCTCCCTCTCTCCCTCCCCCTCTCTCCCTCCCTCTCCCCCTCCCCCTCCCCCCTCTCTCGCTGTGTCACACACATACACACACACACACACACACACACACACACACACACACACACACACACACACACACACACACACACACACACACACACACATACACACACACGCAGAGCCGCACGCACACATCTCCGAGTCGCGGAGATAGCTCGATGGAAGTTATGGATTGCGCAACCGTGTGTGAATTTTTAGAAGGTCGAGCTGGATGATTCACGCTCAGTGTCCTCGAAAGCAAAACAGAATCCACGTCTTTGAAATACTTAGGATGATGATTTAGAATGAAGAAATAAGAAATGAAAATCAAGAACATTTGCACGCACACGAACCCCCCCCCTCTCTCTCTCTCTCTCTCTCTCTCTCTCTCTCTCTGTCTCTGTCTCACGCATGCACGCCCACCGGTATGTTTATTACAAAAGTCTGGGGGTCTACGGAAACGCTTGAAAATTCAACTCTAGATAATGAGAACATTTTTTTCGAGTAGTCGTCGCAGATTTCCCTTCTTTGTACACGAGGGGGAAGGGTGTCTTGTTTGGCTCGTGTTGGGAGGAGGAGTGTCGGCGGCGTTGGGGAGTAGCTTCAGCCGCGGCTTGTCGAAAGTTGACGAGTTTATTGCACCCCCTCGTACCAGGACGCCCTTCGTTATCATGAAATATTAGCATGATGATCAATAGGCTTTTGAGTGTATTTTCATCAATAGGTGGTGCGGTCTTCTCAGGGTGGGCGGTGACCTTTCGAATATTCTTTAAAAAAAAAGGTAAATGCAATGAAAGCCAATCGACAAAAGGGTGAAACGTGTATCCATCCTGTCTCAACCAGGAGCGTTGTCAAACTCCTATGAAATGCCCATTCATTCGCATGTAGGGCGTGGGCGCGGGTGGGCAAGGAGTAGGTGGGACGGTGGGAGGGGGAGGCGATGGAATTCTCTCGGTGCAAGGGACTCGTTGGCTAGGAAAAATACGTGCATTCTTGCATTGTTGCTTAACGGTAAAACTTCTTCTTTAGGGTTTCGCAGCTGGTCGTTTCTATGGCATATCTGGAGGTGAATTTTGCGTGTGTTTTATGCTTGGATGAATAGGTGAGATTGTATGCATCTATACCTTTCCTATGCGATTGCTCATTTCTTAGATGCTCGCTCTACTCCTCCCTACCCCCTCCCTCCCTTTTTCTCACTCTCCGCTCCCTCCTCCCTTTCTCCCTCCATCTTCCCCTCTCTCCATCTCTCTCCCATCCCCTTCATTATCCCCATCCCCATCCCCATCCCCATCCCCATCCCCATCCCCATCCCCATCCCCATCCCCATCCCCATCCCCACACCCTTTCTGAAAGTGTCGCGCTTAAAGGAGCCACACTCGGCACAGCTGTCTAGGTAAACCCTACGTCGTGTCAGACATTGCGTCATGCGTGTCACCTAGCGCCCCCTCCCCCCGATCTCCCTTCCCCGTCTCGCCGTAGTGCTCAGGCGTCGGGAAGGAATCTCCCGTACTCTCATGGTTGTTGTTTGTGCCCCCCACCCCACCCCCCGTATCTTTTGTTTCTCATTCAGTGGGTATTCCTTTCCCTTATATTTCTCCTTCTTTCTTATCCTCCTCCCTCTTTTCCTCCTCCTTTTCTTCCTCCCTCCTTCCCCTTCAATCCTCCTCTTCCTTTTTCCCTTTCCTTTTCCTTCTCCGTCCTCCCTCCTCCTTTTTCCTTCCTCCCGCTCTCCTTCCCTTCCTCTCCTTCTTCCTTTCCTTTTCCTCTCACCTAAATTTCCCTTTTCCCTCTCTATCCTTCTCCCATTCCCTCCTTCCCCATTCTCCACTTCTCTTCCTCCCTCTTTTCCATTTCTGTCTCCTCCACTTCCTCCTCCTCCCCCCCCCCCCTCTTTGTCTTCCTTCTTCTCTTCCTCCCCCTACTTTTCCTCCACCCCTTTCCACCCTTTCCTCCCCTCCCTCTCCAACCCTCCTCCCCTCCAACCCTCCTCCCCTCCCTCTCCAACCCTCCTCCCACGCCCTTCTCCCCCCCTCCCCCACTTATATCCCTATTACATAATCCGTTCTCCTTTGATCGGGCGTGCAGTGGCTCGGAGTAAATTGGCGGAGATTGACATTGATCTTGTGAGTTTTAGCGGCCTGTCTTTGTTGCATTGCGCGGAACTCAACAGATGGAGGCGGATGTGACTAACCAACCCCCTCGCTTCCCCTTCTCACCCGCTCTCCTTCATTCTCTCTCTCTCTCTCTCTCTCTCTCTCTCTCTCTCTCTCTCTCTCTCTCTCTCTCTCTCTCTCTTTCTCTCTTTCTCTCTTTCTCTCTTTCTCTCTTTCTCGTTATTTGTTTATCTCTCTCACTCAATCAATATTCCTGTTTCCTCCCTCCCTTCCTCCTTTTTATTTTCTTCCTTCCACCTCGTTTTCCTCCCATCCATCCCGTTTTCCCATTCTCCCTCCCATTATCCCTCTCCATCCTTCCCACGTATTCTTAAGGGAAGGAGGAGGAGGAGGAGGAGAATAAGAAACTGGGGATGGGAAGGAGTACGTAGAAGGAGGGAGGATAGGAAGGAAGTGGTGGTCGGGAAGGGGAAAAAAGTGCGCGGGGATAATCGGCGTGCACGCAAATATCGGGGATGGGTGTTTGTTGGTGGGCGAGTGCGAGTGTGAGTGTATAAGTGTGTGAGTGAGTGTGAGACTGACTAAGTATGTAGGTAGGTATGTGAGTGTTAGTGTCTATTCGTGTGTGGTGTAATATAACAATTTATAATTCATGTGTTATATTGTGTAGTGGGTGTATAGCTTAATAGGGTTATTCCCTATGACAAAGGGTGTGTGGGGTGGGGAGGGGGAGGAGAGGGGAGGGGAGGGGGTGAGGTATATGTGGCGTGTATTGATCATGGAGGTGTGGGGAGAGAGTGAGAGAGAGGGGTGGGTGGGAGGGGAGAGTTAGGTGGTGGGAAGGGGTGGGAGTGGGTGAGTCAGTAAGCCATACATGAAAGAGAGGGGTGGGGGTTGTGTAGGAAGAGGGAGTTAGGGGAGAGGGAGGGGTGGGTTGGGTTGCACAGACAGGCAGCTACATTGTTACTGACAGCTTTGCAAGGTAACACTACCCCTTCACCCCCCCACTCGCTCTTAGTATACATTTACTTCTTTCTTCCCTCCACGCTTGTCTCCCTTCTCCCCACTTCCTTCCCCTCCTTCTTCCTCGCCTATTCCCCTCTCACCTAACCTCTCTCCTCCCTCTCCTTTCCCTCTTCCTCTTCTATTCTCCATCTCCTTCTCCTCCCCCTCTCTACATCACTCTCTCCCTCTCCCTCTCCCTCTCCCTCTCCCTCTCCCTCCACCTCTCCCTCTCCCTCTCCCTCTCCCTCTCCCTCTCCCTCCACCTCTCCCTCTCCCTCTCCCTCTCCTCCCTCTCCTCCCCCTCTCTACATCACCCTCTCCCTCTCCTTCTCCCTCTCCTTCTCCTCCGTCTTCCCTTTCTCCCTCCCTTCTGGAGTTCATTAATCTTTGCTTGGGTGTTTACTCGATTGTGTGACACTTGCATGGGTAAGCGTCAAGACTGCAGATCGGGAGACAAGCCACGACTGTCGAGGTCTCTCTCTTTATTGACTCTTGACTCTTTGCCGTTTATTTAACGTTTTTCCTTTTTGTTTTGTATAATTGTTGTTGGTTTTGTCTGTCGCCATTGCAGGAGGACGAGGAATGGCATGGGAGGTGAGAGTGGGTATGGGGAAGGGAGAAAGGGAGGGTGGAAGGAATGAGGGAAAGTGAGGGGGGTGGAGTGGAAGAAGGGATGGGAGGTTGAGAGAGTGGGTGGGAGGGTGGAAGGAAAGAGGGGGGGGATAGAGGGAGAAAAATGATTTGCTCGCTCTAATGGATAAGCGGTGGTGGATATTTTGTTTATTTTGTTTAAAGAGGAGGATGTAGATTGTAGTCTTTCGTATAAATGTCTATTAGCATATCAGTGTTCATGCAAGCCATGCCGATTCACCCTGTTGTAAAGTTTATTTTATTCCAGTTATGTTCTTGTTGTTTTTACATTTTACAAACTCTGACCTGTAATTAGCACGCTGATTACATTTACGTAATATCTAATTAGCAACCATTGCCACGCAGACCATTGTGTTAAAACAGTCGTGTTCAAGCGAATTGAATATTAAGGCTAAAAATAAATATTTGTATGAATGGATAGAAACATTCGGCTTTTTTGGCGCCGCCTCTACCATGTAAACAAACAGACAAACAAACATAGGGGAAGAAGGAAAGGCGAGTAAGACTAGAGAAAGGTTAAGAGAAAGTTTATGATCAATAACGACACAGACACAGAGGCAGACAGAGGGAGAGCAGTGAGACAAAAAGAGCACGAAGAGCGGGTGAAAGAAGAGGATGAATCGTAACAGCAGATAAAGAAAATCTGGATAAATGCGGTAAATAACAAGGCCAGAGAGGGCAGTGCCGGCTGATGATGATGACGAGTCATATTTGTGTCACTGTCACATGTATTTTGTCGTTGTTTTTGCGTTGTTCTATTGGTTATTACTATAATCAGCTTCTTTCGCGACATGGCGGGGATCAGGAATAAGGGTTACAAAAAATAAATAAATAAAGAAAGAAAGAACAAACAAAAACAGGTCAGAACCGGAAGTGACCAGTGCCGTAGCCGGTCCCCTCTCTATTGACTCGTTCATTCATTCTTTTATTACTCACTTGCTCGTCACACGCCAACCTACTAGTGGCCTCAGCCTACCTCTCCCTCCCTCCCTCCCCCCCCCCCCCCCTCCCCCCTCGCACTCCCCTCCTCTCCTCTCCCCTCCTCTCCCCCTTACCTCGATCGTGCCCTTGTTCGTGTACCCCCCCTCCCCCCCTCTCTCCCTCTCCATCCCTGGCCTGCCTCCCACATTCTCCCTCCCTCCCCTCCCTTTCCCTCTTCTTCTCCCTTTCCCTCTTCTTCTCCCTTTCCCTCTTCTTCTCCCTTTCCCTCTTCTTCTCCCTTTCCCTCTTCTCCCTTTCCCTCCTCTCCCTCTCCCTCTCCCTCTCCCTCTCCCTCTCCCTCTCCCTCTCCCTCTCCCTCTCCCTCTCCCTCTCCCTTCCCCTTATGTTCACCGGAAGTGGCTTACCGTTACTGCTATTTAGGGGTGTACTTGTTGGGAATGATTTGTACCTAGCGCTATTGTGGCTTTTTTTTTATTTTATTTTAGTGCGGTCAGTACATATGACGTTGTGCTGGGAAATTGGTGGATATGTTTTGTCTTGTTTGTGAATGGATACCTTAGCGGATGCAACAATTAAGAAGTTTTATTTTTATTTTATTTATTTTTTTCATTATTATAATCATCATTGTTTTGTGAACAATTTGAAGCAAATGATAGTTTTCCTTCGTGTGTTGGTTTGTCACTAGGATTATGTAAAACGTTATAGATCATTTTGTGGCTGTTTTTTGTGGGTGGATTTGCCATGACCCAGGGACCAATTGATTAAATTTTGGTGGTGAATCAGATTAGCATATGGGTATTGGATCCAAGTAAAGAATTCCTTGTAGAAAATGGGAGTGTCAAGAGATTCATTTTCTTTTTTCTTTTTTAGAATGGTGGGAGACTAAACAATTTGATTTTTTTGGTCATTGGCAGAAATCTGTGCTGTTTGAGTATATTTTAGTTATTATTTGAGTCATCATCATTACCATCAAGTTAGTATTATTTTGAATGGTTTTGTTTTGTTTTATTTTGTTTTGTTTATTTTATTTTATTTTATTTTACTGTTATTGATTATGGGAATCTATGATAAAGAAGTGAATGTTAAAATGATTACATAACCTACAAAGTTATTTCTGTTTTTGTTTTTTGTTGTTTTCATTGTTTCTAGTACCTGCTTTGTTTAATAAACATGGGGTTTACTCAATGGAATGATTGAGATAGATATGGCTTATCAGTTTGTGAATGACAAGTGTGTGGGTGAGATTATTACATGTTTGGATAGTAACATGATATATGTCAGACAGATGTATAATAAATGACCAGCTTTTGGAACATTAGCATTTGTGATTGGCAGGTGTTAGAACATGGTATATAACATTAACTTATCAGGTGTTTTTTGACATGTTAGTGAGCAGTTGGTATGTAATTTGTGGCTCATAATTCTAATTAGAAATGTAATATTCAGGAGTTGATCACATATTGTTGAATTACTCATTCTCACTGACACTTTATATGCGTTTATGACTTTGGGTCTGAATGGTGATCACTGTGTGTGTTTATGACTTTGGGTTGTGATTAGAAAAATTAGAAAGCAACATAATTTGCCTTGTCCACTTCATATGCAACAGGTGCTAGAGGGGTAAGATATTATTAAAACAGTACTAGTGTGGTGTTTAGGTTAGTCATATATCCACAAAGGTATAATTGTGGTCATAACTCCCGTGAAATCAATTGTCAGTCTGTCTTTCTTCACCTAAGTAATTTAGAAGAGAGTTTGAGTAATCGGTGACACTTGAATACTGTTGTAAGTGTCAACTATTGATGTAATGAGGGGAAAAAAAAGAAGAGTTGGAAATCTATCATAAAATGAGATGATGTAGGTTTATAGGGTTGTGAGTGTACAGATGATTGATGGCTAACTTAGGTATTGTCATTGTTGTTATTTTTATGTGTACTATAACCTGCCCCTTTTGACCCCCCCTTCCCTCCACATACATACATACATACATACATACATACAGGCATATAAATATATGTGCATTCATACACTGAATAAGGCAATGGGCATAAACAGAAACGGGAAATGTCGCATGACAAAAGGGGTCATACTATTTATTCTTCAGTGATGCCCAATAACCAAGACCTTCAACCCATCTCACTCACCTCATCTCTTCTTCCCTTGCAGTGCGGCCAACAGCTGCCCCACATCGCCCCGAGGTGGCCACGGAGGGCTCGGTGGATTGGGCGGCAACAAGCGCGTCAATGCAGAGAACCTGGTCCAGGCGGCATACGCTGCCATGGAAGACAAAGGTGACATTGCGAATACAGGTTGGTAGTGGTTTTGGGTTCATGGGTCAAGAGTAGTCAGTGGGAAGGATTGCAGTAAAAATATAAAGAAGAAAAGTTATATTTAGTCACATATTTGAAATGGGGTGAATAGGAGAGAAGTGTCAGTTTGATTATTAGTTTTTCTTTTTTTGGATAGTGTGAAGGTTAGGGTAGTTCTGATGTTTCATTTGAGTGCAATGTTGAGGATGGAGGATTAAGTGTATTTTGAGTTGTTTTTTGGATGATTTATAGTTCCAGTTGTTAGTTCTGGTTGTAAGACTTACTTATCATCATCATTATTATTATTAATCATTGATAGCCATTTACTGTGTATTGACTTGTTCCTTCTTCCCCAATATATCTATGAGCTTAAATAAGCCTGTTATTCTCCCAGTTACAGTTTCAACAACTCACGAAGAGAATCAGATGAACCTGTCTGTGTCCAACCAAAATTACCACCACAATGGCATCCAGGCATCCATAGCGGATGACAACTACTTCACGTCGCCTCATCCGCCTGACCAACCACACAGTCCACCTGGTGCCAAGGTAAGCATTTCTCCTTCCTTATCACCATCTACATCATCATCGTTATTATTTTGTTGTCTTCTATAATTTTTTCTTTGATATTTCTTCTCTTTATTCTCTTTCTTGTCCTTTTCCTCATACTTTTTTTGTCGTTTCTCTCCCTGCTTATTTTCTGCCCTGTTGCTATGGCTACAGGTTGCACTCATTCTTCTCCTCGCTCCATTCTCTATTTATTCCTGTCTCTATTTTCCTCCACAACTTGGAGTTACTGGGCACACAAAGTGCAGAGTTTTGCCTTTTAGACGAACTCCATTTTTATGATATATAAAATACTGGTTGAATATAGTCTGCGTCTCATGTGTATTCAGAGATGGTACTGTTATTCTGTAATAGGTTGGGATAAAGGAGGTAAGCATTTTGAGGCTCATTATTATATGGAGGATGTAAATCAAAAAGTTTTATTATTATAGAATTGGAAGGACTCAGATCACATTAATTGAAAACAGGCGCATTTAGTTTCTAAAAATTGTTTTTACTTTTCCCACATATGCCTAAATACAATAGAAGTAAGAACTTTAGCCTGATTTAACTGCACAGCATTTGATAAAGTGGGAGATGTGTAATCACGATACCTTCTTCCACTCCAAGCGTAGATTAGCGATTAAGGAAGTGTCAATTGCCTAAAGGAGGAACACCTTGAAAATCCCAGCATCATCTGTGTAAATATTTATTTAAAAATCTGTGGAAGACATGGGGAATGTAATAAAGTAATGAATATATGAATGTGCCTGGTGAACAAATATTTCTGATCCATTTAAATGCCATTTAAAGATAATTTAGTACATTTAGCATAATGAGTTATACCTTCAACAGGGACTGCTTATGGTTTTTGCTTCTGTTATATTTTTTATGCATGTATCTATATATATTAGGGGAATGATAATTAATAGGAATTTATGATTTTCTTCTCACCCTTAGCAGGTTTTTATAACAAAGAAAGTGTTGATTATTATATTCTCACACTCCCTTCTTTTTCGTATTATTTCACAGGATGACTCTAAACCCCCATATTCGTATGCTCAGCTGATTGTCCAAGCTATCTCTTCAGCCCCTGACAAGCAGCTGACGTTAAGTGGTATCTATTCATATATCACCAAACATTACCCGTATTATCGTACTGCTGACAAGGGATGGCAGGTAAGTGGCGAGGAGTGATATTCATCATGTTTATTATTAGTGTGATAATCATCAATATTGTCAGTTATTATCTTCATCACCGTTATTTTTAGAAATTGGTTCTATTTTTATCTGTTGATTTTTAGCTTTAGTTTTAAAAAGATATTTAGATGAAAATGTAACTAAGATTGTGTTCTTGATAAATTTGTACAAGTTAGGGAGGGGGTGGGGGGGGAAATAGGTGATTGATTAGGGAAAGAAATGTTCCCTGAGAAGTAGACTAGCATATTGGGAAATTATATTTTTAGAAGACTAGAATTCACAAAGATTCATCTGAGCACAATTTTCTCACCCTTTTCTCTCTCTCGGCAGAATTCCATCCGACATAACCTGTCACTAAACAGATACTTCGTCAAAGTGCCGAGGTCCCAAGAGGAGCCAGGGAAGGGCAGCTTCTGGAAGATCGACCCCGCGTCCGAGAGCAAACTAGTAGACCAGGCATTTAAGCGGCGGCGCCAGAGAGGTGTTCCTATCTTCAAGACGCCCTTCACGCACCTTTCCAATAGGTTTGTGTGGCGTTTGTTTTCGTTCATCCTAGGATTTTTATTTTTTATATTTTTCTAAGATATAAGGAAGTGATATATATTTAGATTTTTAGAGAGATCTAAAGGAAAAGATTAAATAGAGCTATTTGTATTTAGATTGATATTGAGAGTGATATATTAAGATTTTAAGAAAAAGTTTTAGCAAAGCCCATGTATGAATTTAAGCTCATTTTTGCATGTAGGTTGCTATGTTTGGCTCACCAGAACCAGGCACTGATTTTGAATTTCCCCCCTGCCTTTGTCCTAACAGCAGATCTGCGCCAGCCTCTCCATCACACATTGGGATGAGTGGGCTGGTCACGCCCGAGTCGCTGTCGCGGGAGGGCTCCCCGGTGCCAGAGTACGTAGACTCGGCCACTGCCTCGCCCCTCAACCCCCTCAACACGGCCGCACAGTACGATGTTAACACCACCAGCGCGCCGTCCTCGCCACCCCAGCACCAACATCAACAAGGTCAGATGGACGTTTGTAGGTGGTAGTGTTTAAAATTTTATTAGTGTCAACGTTATTTATTTATTTATTTTTTATATATATATTATTTCATCATTTTTGATATCATTACAGTCTGTTTTTAATATTAGTGTGAATGATGATTGTGATTGAGTTTTTAAGAAGTATAGACCAAATACTAGTAGGTAGTTACACTATAGAATGTTTATGGATTGAAAGTTTATCAGTTAATTAACTGATGGATTGAAACAGTGTCTCTGAAACATGGTAAATTTTATGTTGAAAGATCCATGCTAAGAACTTACATCAGCTAAAAAATGGTTTCAGAAACTCCCATGTATAGAAGGAAATATCTTGAGATTTCTAGATACATTGATGAATAGAAAAACGGGTATACTTCGTTTCTTTTATGCTTGCTGGATACTGTTATTCTGATGTTATTTTTTGAAATGGAGAAATACAGTGTGTGACAGAAGAATACCTTACTTTGTGTGGACATGTATGTTACTCTTTAGAAGTGTTTTGTACTGTTAGATTATAATCAAAGTGCAAAAATTCATATTTACATGGATGATACCCTTTTTGCTTTGATAACCAAGTTGGCTAAAAGCAGTTGCAAAAAATCACATAGCACTCACACCCACATGATATGAAAAAAAAGATGATTGATGCAAACATCAGACACATGCACTTGCTTAGTGAAAAGGAGGAGAAAAGGAGACAGGAAACATGAAGCAAAAACGAGATTGGCACTGGCTACAGCTACTCACTCTTACTAACATGCTTATGGACGTGGCTGACGAGAAGATTGCACAAATGCAAGGCAGAGGTCCTCCCCTTTTTCTACACATCTAATTCTCCCTCAATACCTCCTGCCTCCTGCCTCTTCCCTCCTCCCTCCTCCCACCTCCTCTCATCTACCTTTCCCTCCCTCCCTCCTAATATTTTGATTCTTGTTACAGGTACCACATTGATAGCCACAAGTGGGGTTAGTGTTCAGAATTCCCAGCAGCTCATGTCTGCCTTACAAGGTGTGTCCATAGTTCTTTGTTGAAGTGAAGTTCTTTTGATAAATGAGCCGAGTCAATCTTATTTTAGTTTATTCTATATAATTTTGTTCCTGAGATATATGGTATCATTGAAGATAAAGTAAATGTGATGGCCTATTTAAATCTTTTTGAATTTTTTGACATGATGGACACAGAATTGAAATAAAAGTAGAAAAGGCAGAGGAAAGATTGTTAATAATGATTGCCCATTGGAATTTCTCTGGTAATGATTCTTGTAGCTCCCTGTCATTGTGAGCAATTCCCCACTCCCCCCTCATTTTCCAAATTCATGTTTGTGAATTGTAAACATTTTTTTGTCTCTGTGAATTGATCTATAAAGAAGTTAATCCATCTTTAGAAATAATAGTTGTTCATAGAATTTAACAGTGGCTCACTCTCATTGTTAAAGCCTCTGCCATATGCAGCATGTTTCCTATAATTTGATGATTCTGAAGCAGACAGAAAAAGCTAACATTTATAGAACCTTACACTCTGGCATGCAATGTTAAAAATGGACCCCATTCCCAAGATTCATGCTCGATCTAAAATGTGTAGTTTATCATCTCTCTCCTTGCCCTTTATCACTGTCTTTCTCTCCCTCTTTTTGCTTGCCCTCTCCTCTTTATCACACCCCTAATTGCTTTGGTGTTTAAGATACATATGCTAACCAGCTTGTAGTAATTTAGTAATATATACATATATATAAATAACTAGATAAATATATATATATATATATATATATATATATATATATATATATATATATATTATACTTATCCAAAAATAGCTATAAGTTCAAAGATTAATAATTTCTTTATTTCTACTGCATAAACCATTGGATGCCTGAAAATTGTTGATCACTTTTTGCTTGTCTTAGGATCTTATATTCTTTTGCCTATTCTTGGCAGGCTTGTAATTTCACCATGCATGTTATATTTCTATAATACACATATATAATCCTTCATTTCTTCTCTTTCATCTTTGAGTCATAGTGTGAATAACATTCATATCCATCTACAAAATTTTTATATCGGAGGAAACTCATCTCTCCTTTGTCTCTGCTCATCCAGGCAAGTACCTGATAGCCACGGCAGGAGGACCAAGTGGAGCAGGGTCTGGCAAACAGGGAGAGCTGAAACAGATTCAGCTGACCAGTGGAAGCCACAGTGGTGAGGGAGCCTCCTTTGCCCAGGGCCAAGTCATTGTTCAGACGTCAGCTGACCCAAGCTCTTTCACACACACTCAGGTTATCCTCCCTACACATCTCACAAAATATGGGTAAGTTAGGCATGGTGCCTACAAGTAAGGGTGTCTTGGGTTTATGAATAGTGGGTTGTGTTAGTTGAATCTTGCTGAAAGTATGTGACCAATCCCTTGGAGGATTGTAGAAACAGTTTAATTGGTCTGCTATTGGACGCTTTAGTCATGGGTCCAAATTTTTGCGGGGAAGAATATATTTAGCATTTTATGTTAATAGGTAACTGGAATACTCAAATCATATGAGACATTACCATCAATATGATTTTAATATACCCTCTATGGTAATAGTGAAATGAAAACTTTAGTCTGAAATTTCAGGAGCCAATAGCATAATTGTTTTATTTTACTTAGGTGTATTTAATCTCATTTTTATTAATACATGCCCCAATTTCCTTTTCAGTGGTGGTTACGTGACGGTGAATGGAGAGGTAAAACGAGTGAGCACAGCAACCACTGGACACACAGTGACTGGAACCAGTAATATGAGAAATAGTAGTACTAGCACAGGAACTGCAGTCATGGTAGGGACTGTGACTGCTGCCCCCCATACCACAGAGTATGTAGAAGAGGTAGTAGAGGCAGAGGGTGTTGTTATGGCTGCCCCTCAAGACGAGCCTCTTTCGAAACGCCCAAGGGTGGATGTGGATGAATCCCCGTATGAAGATGAGTAGATTGTTGTTGCTTAACCACCGAACCCAGTGGATGGTGGTGGCCAGCAAGGAAACAAAGCAGTAACTGCTCTCATGCCAGTTAAGTAGTGGTGGTCTCTGTGCAAGTAAAACAGGTTCAACTCAGGTGGACAGGAGCTGTAGGATGGCTGTCTGACGCTGCGTTAGCCCGAGTTGTGTATTTGAGAAAAGATTTCCAACTCTCAGTTTTTAAAAGAACACATCTGTGCTATTTTTAGTGGCACAGGAGTTTGTTTTTCTTCAGGGATTAATAATATAAAAAAAAAGATGATGTAGCCTGTTTTCTAGACAGACCAATAAAAGGCATCTGGTATGGTGTAAAGACTCAATGATGTGCACAGTGGATAATATTGTAGTGCCTGTTTTTTGCCATAATGTGACAACTGATGGCAGGTAGGCCATATAAAAATAGTGGACATCAGTTTGACAAGTTGTCTGTAATCACAGCGATAGAAAGGAGACTCGGCAGAACTCCAAAGCATCTGCTGTGCCTAGGTGTAAGTGTGTCACACCGCAAGACTAATGTCATGTACCTGATGGGATTATGGAGGTTGCATTTGAGGCAACTTTTGCAAATTTGTGAAGTGTCTGGATGAGAAGTTAATGCCCATTAGTTACTCAGAAGTAGTTTACAGACTGTTAAGTGATGTTTTTTGCCAAGTGCTTTTTTAAGTTCAGAAGAAAGTGACAACCATATTTGATCATGATGACTTTGCTTGCATGTACACATTATTACTTGGCTTTTCTTCATGTATACAAGAGATTTCTTTTTAATTGACTTGTTTAACATGTATTAAATGTATAAATTGACTATGTGAATGCTTTAAAATAGAGCATAGCCATATTAAATGTCAATATTTAGTTATTTTTGTGAAAGGATTGGCCTCCCAGTCTCACTGCAGTGTATGATACACTGGGATGTATGGGAAAATAATTATTTTCCCCAATATAGTGCAGTACAAGTTTTTAGGTGATGTAAAGTATTCTTTTTTGTGAATAGTATTAATATGAAAAAATAACAAAACAAACAAAACAGATGATTATAGGGGAGTGTTCAGCATGGGCTATGTGGAGAATTAATTGTTCAAGAATTAAGTTGAAGAGTAGAGTTTTTTTTTACAACTTCAAGAAATGTGTGGGAGTTGTGAAACCCTGCCATATATGTACAGTATCAGAATGTTTAGATCTGCTAATAGTAGCAGAGGATATGTTTCCCTATTGTAGTATCAACTTTGTACTAAAATGAAGAATAGTATAGTTTAAGTCAGAAGAACTCCCATATTTTTCTTTAATGTTTGAGAGGCTACAAATGATGTGTAAATGGTTATAGTACTATATCTGTATGGAGAGGGACAGTGTTATAGTAAGAGAGCATGTTGGAACACTTCCTTTCCTTTCATGTACATAAAGAGAACAAATGTAGAACTCTAGATTTTTTTCAGAATTAACATCTCATTAAAAAGTTAGCTCCTGAAAGGGGAAATATTTATTTTTTTGATTATCTTCTCCTGATGCTAGAATAATTCCAGCCTTTCGCTGCGGAAGGAATTACACAGGTGTTGTTTAGTATCCAAAAATCAATGGAAGGTTCTACTACAAAGGCCTACAAGGAAAGGTGAGTGATTATGGTCCAAAGTTGGAAGTGTAATTGTAAATAATCATGACCAATAATTAAAGCTTAATAAAATGGAGTAAACCTCGGTTTTGAAAAAAAAAAAAAAGGAAAAGAATGGTTAGCTTTTGGACTTTAAAAGCTAGAGTTTAGAGAGAAATACATACATATTCAGGTAACTTAAATGAGGATATTTATTGTGTTAAGTTAAATAGCCAAATTATTATTATTATTTTCATTTCTTGTATCAGAAACCTAAGACTTGTTCCTTCAGTAACAGGTTAAGTGTTACTTTTATGTATAGTTAATAAATTTGGTGCCCATAAATTATGAATGAAAGGATTACTCTAAAACTTACCAATCTTTTTCATCCTTTGCCAGAAAATGTTTTCCTAATTTTCTTACTAAACAGTTGTGTGCACTTTTAAGTGAGCAGAAATTACCTTAAACACATTTTGAAAACTTCGAGTGGAACATCCTCTCTCTCTGGCAAGGCAAGTTATTACAGTGAGTGTTAATTAGGGACTACAAAATTTTCAAATCAGGGTCCTATATAAATATTATTGTTCTAAATATGTACTTATGAATATACAGTGAAAATTTGGTTATTAAGAGTCATATCAAGTAGTTGAAAATTGTTTTGGCTCCAAAACCAATATTTTGACAATCTTCTGTTGTGTATTGAAACTGTTCCTCTCAAGAAACACTCCAGTTTTTCTTGTATTCTTTTATGTCCTGTGATAGAAAGAATTAGTATAGCCCGTTATCATACGTTCTTTGTGTCATGTGACAAATGATTGTGAAACACAAATTGTTTTTATCTGTTCCCAGTTCTTTCAGTTTCTTATCCGTTAGACCAATGCCCGTATTTGCTTCATGCTTTTGGTATTTCACTTACCAAGTGTAGCCAAGTATTGCAATTCCTAAATGCTAGCCAGTTTTGTCTTGCTTATTAATGAATGATAAGGTCATCTTGTCAACAGTCCTCAAATTTTGTTTACAAAAAAAGGCAAATCTAAGTAATTGGCAGTCAGTGTATTGAAAGGAAATTTAAGTGTGTTTGGTTATGTGTGCTTACATATATATAAAAATATATATTATAATTATGATTTTTTTTTTCTTCTTTTTATGAAAATGCTGTGAAACTGTTCTTAGATGAGGCAATAACTTTGGAGTGCTGATGGAGTGTGAGGAGTGTGTGCCCCAGCTTTACCCACTGTTAAGTTTTAGAAAATAGGACTTTTGTCTTGTCTATGCTTGGATCTAAGCAGACGAGACCAACACTACAGTTCAACTATCTGAAATGTATATCGTGTCTTGACCCACTAGTAGTAACTTGAAAAGTAACAGATAGTAAAAATAAAAATAAAAAAAAGTTGTTTATCTGCATATTTATGGAGGATAACAATAGGCAGGAGGCAAATAAACTCTATACCAAATGGTGGTGCCAAGCATACCCTTGAGGTGACTAACTCTACAGTTGTTTATTAAACTGTAATAGATTACTGGTCTGTCCAAGGGAATATTAGTTTATTAAACTTTAAAGGGTAGTACTCTTGATAAATACTCAAGTTCTTTGATGGGTTTTAAGAGGTACAAATTCCTTTGTAATAACTGTTAACAGTATACTGATTTAAGTGCTAGCTGCAAGCTCTTGTAAGTACTTAGGCAGTATTTTTGAAGACATTTACAATGAAGCCTACAAGGTTAATGCAAGATCATCATCTAACTTGTGTATTTCATGATCAACTGCCCAAGAACTAGTGGAAAAAAAAGAAAAGAAATAGTCATCCAGGATGACAATGGATAGAGACAAAAGTCTCAACTCCTGTTTATTAATGGCTTCCCCATCCTTAAAATGCTCCTGACATTCAGGAGTAACTTCCTACCCTCCCTTCCCCTTCTTTACTTTTTGCGACCAACCCACAAACTCTACCCTGCCTTGATATCATAGTGATTCGTATGTACAACTAATAGAAGCAGAGTGAAAATAAACCTATTAACTCGGATGATGCAGTTTCATTGGTAAAACCAACTTTGTTTCATTCATCTCAAATATAAAAAAAAAGGGCCAATAAAAAGCCTCACATACATAAAATTATTTATTGTACACAACAAATACTTTCCATCTATAATTTAGAAGATAAAATACCTTGTTTTGAGCCGATTTCCTTTCAAACAAGTGCTCTGCTACAATTGTCAGAACTTGTGCGCCATAAAAGAAAAGTGTGGCTCAAACATTCTCTGATAAAATTAAATAAGAGTGAAATTAATGTTTAAAAATAAAAGAGGAAGACTAGTAGGATCTCAAGCACATGTAATGAAAGCAATTTTGGAAGGCACTCACTACCACACAATAGAGACCATCTAAACCTATGCAGATGTGCCTCTCTCTCTCGTCTGTTGGTTTACTCTCGTGTCGACTTGAACTCTCCCCAGCCGTGGAAGCACCTGGTGAATTTCTTCGATTCTTTCCCCTTAAATGTGCACAGCAGTTTTCTGGGTAGTTCGGGTTGCTTCACTCTCAAGTTCTGCACATAGACCTGGGAGAAAAAGTTATACAGGAAAATTAAAGATCACATTTTTAAAGTGAAGGGAGATGGGGAATATATATGTTAAAGAATACTGGCTACCTTGGATATTTCCATTCACTGTCTCATTAAAAAAAAAAAAAAAAAAAAAAGTCTTGCATAGCATAACTGGGCTCCCCAAAATTGTCAACTGAAAATCTATTACTTGGGTTTTTCACATTGTATACATAATGAGTAAGACTCCAAAATTTATTATTAACATATTTCATTCACAAAAATGTGTTGTTTATGCTGTAATTAAAGGATTATTAATTATGTATTTTTTATTTTACATGTTTTAAGAATGCTAAGTCGTTGAATATCTCACACACTATATATTCATATGCTTTGCTTGCTCTTGCCTTTATTTACAGGTCTAAAACTCATGCAAACGTAATGATAATTATTAGAATGGTTGACCATTGAAAAAATTGCCATGTCAAGAGAATATAGTATATGTCATTCACTTCAGAATATTTGAATGGCATGACACACTCATGGATAAATTAAAGTTCATATCAATTTTAAAAAACAGCAATGGAAACCAGCCTTGCAACATGACATACTTATCATATTCGTAACCCATGTGCCAAATTAAATGGCTATACAAGCATCAATGTTCTACAAATAACAGGATTTCAAATCTCATAATGAAATGAAAGTGAATTGAAATTTAATCCATTGGCTGCAGTGTTAATAAAATATTTATACAGTCATGTGGCGGGTTTATGTTGTATGGCACGGTGCCATCCACGTTTATGACCGATGCTGCTTTGACAGCAAATCATGCCATCTGCTATCAATGGATTAACAAACATAGCATCACTAATAAAACTTCATCCTTTATAATGGATTTTTACTTGACTACTGTCACAGCCCAATAATGAGCATTATTATATATACTTTTAAACTTTAAAGTCTCATACACTTGACAAACAACTTGTGCCACTCATGCTGCTGCCAGGCTATTGCACATTTATGGGAAATTTGTATTGCAAGGGAGTGCCCAACAACAGTTTCAAGGATCATCCTACGTAACAACCACCTAGTCCATGAAATGGCTTTATGAAGTCAAACATTTACTCTATTTTGTAGTATTTTTCTTTCTGTAACTATCAATTCCCAAATTATAAAATCACGGAGATGCTATACCACTTTACCACTGACATTGCTAAAATTTCTACAAAAGATTTCCAAGATTTCAGCCACCTGAAGATGCACAACAGGATTATTTCCAACATTGTATACATGAAATACATTCTACTTGAATCATTGAAGGGAATCATTCATTGTGAATAAGAATACTGCATTGAGAAGATTGTCCCTATTAAGTGATCTTGGTGATTATGACTTGTAGTGGGCTCGCCTCTGAAGTGCCATTTCCTTTGATCTCACAAGGTGCTCTTTTGTCACAGGGCTGCCAACTTTTGAAAAAATCATCAGGATGTTGACTATTTGGTGGTCTATATTCACTTTTTCACTTTTTTTTTGAGAGAGAGAGAGAGTGAGTGAGTGAGTGAGTGAGAGTGTGGAATCAGCAAAGTTATGTGCTATCAATGATTTGTGATGTGATTAGCTATCTACATGTTTTGTTTTAATAGAACCAACTATTAAAACAAAATCTGCACTTTTGCAAATTTGGCAGCCCTGGTTGAATCAGGGATGACCAGAGGCCAACCCCATATCACTTGCATCGTGGGCCTAGGGTGTGCCCTTGAATATGGTACACAGCAAGACAAATTATTCATGAAATATCTAAATAATACATCATCCACACATACAAAGAATAAGTACAACTGCCACACTAAAATGAAAGTTTATGTCGCTATGAATTGCATATCATTAGTCAAAACAGAGAAAATCTAAACAATAGAGAATATTAGTCTCATTTGAACTTCACAACCTAACAATCTTTTTATGACCCATGTACTGTGAAATGTAAATTTCAATAGTTCCTCAATATTTCCAAGAAATCAGGTTTTGAAAGGTCTTCTACAATATATAAACAGTTTCGGGTGGTACTGCTAAAGACAAAATCAAATATTGAAACTAGTTATTTTCATTAGGCAAATGAGCACTTTCCTGCTAGCCTTCAACATTTTCCATAGAAAACTCAAGTCTACCTATCAACGGACTTTGTGTTTTCCTATTAGGAAACCTTTAGGCTAGTGTGTTCAGGTTTAACCAAGAGATGGAGATACAGATAAAAGAGGACAGAAAAAGTGCAATGTGCCATGTTCTTTCAAAGTATAAACTTGTGTCTGTAAATGTTACACAATTGATACAAAATTGAATGACTGGATCATGAAATCAATTACTCTTCTGTAGTCAAGGTTTTCTAAATTCACAAAAGCAATAAAAAAATAGATCAAGGAATATAAAGTTCAACTGTAGAAGAGATTTAAGCATCTAACTAAACTCTCCATGTTACTTGAACAAATGGTAACTAAATAATGTACTGACTGACTCCATCTGTCTTACATGCTTATGATTTTCCTCTTATTAAATATAAAAAGCAGAGGAGAGAAATGAGGAAACAACAGACATCCAGTCAATATTCTGTTTGATTCAAACAAGTTCTGAACCTAACAATATCATAATAAATTATAAAAGAAAATTCTCTAAAAGGAAAAATTGGAATGCAAAAATATTTAAAATATATTAGTACTATTAGTACTAGGTGACTTTTGCACTGCCTTTTTGAGTTCAAAATACAAGCTATTCCTTCAGTTGTCTATCTAGGGCATCATACCAAATGGTAATTAGTATCTTAACCCATCCCCGACGGGGGAATTCTAGCCTTGAATGTCACAATGCCGGGGCGTTCGAATTATTAGGCCTAAATCAATTGAATGGCTGGCACAATACTGTGCCGCCCGGCCACTGGGCTTTTGAATGACCGGTACAGTACTGTACCACCCGTCCTGTGTGGGTTAATATATCAAACAGATTCATATATCAAACCATAAGTCTAGAAAGTAATAAAAAAACATCCAAATATTCCCCGCCCAGGCTGAACATAAGATATGGCCTGTCTCGCAAAAGGTCAATTTGTCTGCATCTGGTCATCTCACCATTGTATTTCGCAGTAAGGGGGCTTTTTGTACACTGAGGCAGTGACTAGCTACTACAACTAGCGTGATGAGCCATGACAAGACATTCACATCACCCAGCAGGAAGACCAGCCAAGCTATGACGTGAACGTCACATCATTCAGCATGAAGGGGTTAATGCTACAAACATTTTATAGAAACTCACCTGTGCAGACTTAAGGGCAAGTTTAATTTCGACGTCCGAAGCCTTCGAGCCAAGCCAAAGGAAGACATTACCACCATCATCTAAGATCATGGTGTCATCATCTGCCAAGTCATCCTATGAAGTCAACAAAAAAGAGTATTTAGAATATATAACAAGTTGATCTAAATGCTTCCTGGAAAGAATGCTAAGTTTAAATATTAGTATCTAAGTATGTGTTAAAATAGTTAAACATATAATAAATATTACTAACAAATGAAAATAAGCAAAATACAAAAAAGTTTTATGTATATAGTGTACAGTTTCACTAATAATAAATAGAATCTATCAAATTTGAAAGAAAAGAAAAAGCAAAATATAAGTAACTAGAACCGTTGCAGTACAACACACTACCATTTACAATGAATAATGAACAGAACAATACAACCAGAAGTCTGTCATGAATAAAAAACAGGATTCAACAAGAATGGCCTATTATAGAATAATTTCTACTATATTTTACTATAACATGCAAAACTAAGATTTAACTCAATTTAAATATTACATAACAAAATTTATAGACATATTTTTTGTTCCTCCCTTTTTATATTTCTTTTCCTTTTCTTAAAGTGTTAACATAGTACCTGACAGAAATCTGAGCACTTCTCAGAAACGGCAAAGTAGCCTTTCTCATTGGAGCACCGGAAGAGCCTGGTGTGACGCATGTAGGCTGCATCCTTGTCATATGGCTTCCTCCCTCCGATGCCAATCCAGAAGAAGTTCTCTGGTTCTTCTCCCTCTCTTACAACCTTAAATTACAGTCGATGGAGTGTGAGAGGAATAACAACTCTTGATCTCATACAATTTGGCCTTTTCAAAGTATAAAACAACAAATATGAACTCACAATATATAAAAGCATGTAAAAAGAGGCCACATCAGAAAGTACTGACCTGCAGACTGTATTTCTCTGGATCGTACATCTCTTGTGCGATTTCCTCTCCTAAGCGGCCTTCCTCCTCATCGCTCTTCTCTCCAAGCCAGACATACACAATGCCGCTGTCGTCATCCTGTCCAAAAGGTACTTTGAGGATGTAGCAGAATTCTGAATTAAGTGAGGCAGCATTGGGTTCGATCTGGATGCATCGAGTGAAGAGTGGAGACCCATTGGACCGCATGTGGAAGAGCTCTGGCTTGGGTTTTGGGGGTTCCTCGACTGGTGGTGGAGGCCTGGGCTTTGGCTTTGGTCTCACAGGCTTCTGTTCATTTGGCTTTGGTTCTGCTGCTTTCTCCTCTTCCTCTGGCTTGGCCTGCTGCCTATCCTGCCTGCGCCTGCCAGAGTGGATGACAAACTTCCTCTTGAAGTGAGCCATGAACTTCACAACCTCCTGTTGCTGGTGCATCCTTGAGACCTCAAGCTTATCACCAAAGAGTGCCTCAAATTTCTTCTGGAGACTGAAGGTAAAAGTGAGCCAACCCATGTTTGAGGCCTGTCGTCCCTGCCAGAAGTAGACAACACACTGGAAGTCATCCTCGGGCTCCGTCTCTTCTTCTTTGTCATCTTCTGGAGGCTCTCCTGGCACCCAGTAGCGGCAGAGGAACACATAGCACTCCCCAGAGTAGAAGTGTCCAAGTTCGTTTTCAGGCAGCTTGACAAACTTCTTGCCCTCCAACACAAAAGCATCCATAGAGTCCAGATCATCATTCCATTCATCCATACACTGTTGTGCTTCCTCCAGAGACATTGGCTGCTGTCGAGGTGTAAATAATGCACTTAGATCTACCTTAGTTTCCTGCTTGGCACACCAGTCCTTGAGATTAGCTCCAGTCTTTCTGACAGAATCTGCAGTTCTTGTGAAATCAACATCAATAACATCTGTCCAGCCAGTAAATTTGGTTTTGAACACTTGTGGTTCTGTTCCCTCCTTCACAAGAGTGGTTGCAGCGTGATCAGGACGTACAATCATCTTCAGCAGCTCTTGCGACAGCTTCAGAGCAGCTGCACGCACCAACCTGGTAGATTTGCGTCCAATCCACACAAAGACATCACAGTAACAATCCAAAATGTAGACGTTCTTCGTCCTCAGAAGCTTCTGGACCAACTTCCCTTCTGGAATCTCAACCTGTGGTAACTCTAGGTAGCCCATACCCAGGCCAACTTGGTAGAGCCTTGGCACCACTGGGGTAAATGAGGGATCAACGTGCTCCTCCAATTCTATTTCCTCCTCCTCTCCTTCATCAAGTCCCAGTGCCTGCCAGAACTGTGGCCATTCTGGGTGCTCTTTCCCCTGGACCAGCGTGTGGATTTCAGCCAGGTTCTTGCGCTCCTCTTTGCTCATCTTCTCTGCACACAGTCGGGTCTTCGTGGTTACGGTCTTCTTGGCCTTGCTCCCCTGCCACACATAGATCACCTTGCCGTCGTCCAGGAGGAAAACATGGCGTGGGTCTAGGGACTCCACACAGCAAGCCACAGTTTCTAGGTGGATACCAGTGTGTGTTGGGAAGATGCGATACAGGCGAATTGGATAATCCTAGGGATGAAAAATAATCATTACATACTCTTAAACATTCATTAAATTTCTATTAGAATATAAGAATTTCTATAAACATACACCCAAACAATCACACTGATATGTTTATAAACTGCACATACAACTATCTTATCAAAATGGCAATGTAAGGTATGCAACTAATGTGTGATCTGGACTTTTAAGGGACTTAACCCATTGCAGCCAGGTATCAATGTGTATATGATGCAACACTGGAATCTGCTCACAGTTGATGTGAGATCACAGTCATGAAGTATTATGACTGTCATGGAGCTAGTTTCAGCATTACGCTTGAAGAGATCTCGCACATGGAGGCTGTGTGCACTCGTTATCTTCACAACAGGAGCAGCATTAGGCAAATGATCACTCCGTCATGAATACATTAATACTTCCACTTCAACACTAAAGTCATACTTCAAACAATGAACAGCAAACCTATGTTGTAATCTGAGTCAACCTGTCAACCATATTCATATATATTTGATACATCCTTAGAACCATAAACTGAATAATTAAGGTAACTGATTATTCTTCTGGTGTGCAATAAATGACATAAAATGAGAAGTTCAAGAGAACACTGGTTTGTTTGTTTGTTATTCAAGACATGATATAATATACATACACAAAAAGTTTGACATATGACTCTGAAATCGCTATATCAAATGTTGTATGTTTTACCATTGAAGTTAAAAAAATATATTAATTTCTATTTCCTTCAAATAACTAAAAAACTATCCTTTTATGCTAAGATTTATATTTATATGACAACATTTATCATGCAAATGATGTTAACGTTATTGAGTTTATCTTAGTTCCAAATCAATCAATCAATCAATCACTGGGGCTGATGCCAAGGAGGGTGCACTGCCACATCCACCCTCTGCTTCCAGTCACAATGGTCCCTCTTAGTGAACCTCCATGCAGAGGCATGGCCCATCTCTATTTCCTCAATATAGTTGTGGGTCTCTTCTATCAAAGGTTGTCTCCAGAGAAGACAATTTGATAAGCGTGATCATACTCAGATAGTCAGGCGTGTCTGAGTGTGGAAATAATTGCTTTGTCTGTCTCTCAATGCAATTGGACGTGTGATCCTGCCACCTGTACCCCTTAACCCTTTCCCGACGGGGCACGCGCTATGCGAAAAACCCTAAGCCGGGCGATTGCAATATTGCATTGAAATCGTCACACTGGCATGACGCCCCGGCATCGGGAGTTTAGCTGTGTCACATGAGTGTGACGCACCGTCGTCATAGGGTTAATTCCATGCAAGGAATTGTTCTAAAAGCCATCAAGAAAAGCCTCCATGGCATAGGATAGAGTCTAGGTCTTAGTGAAATGTGTAACTTCAATGTCTGTGCCACAAATACGTACTAACTGAGCAGGTTCTCCATCGGGCTTGCTATTAATCCAATAATCATTGTCAATAATCTCAGGCCCAAGCCTAAACTCCCAATGGTGATCTACTTTGATTGGAAGTTAAAGGATTTGGTCTATTGTGGATTTGCCAAGAGTGAATCCAGATTGGTGCAGTCCCAATTATCCCCTTTCCCCTTCAAAGGTGGAATTTCTATATCCATCAACAGATAGCAGACAGGACAGCCTGCAATCCACAAGCCATGGGTTTACCACCAGACTTCAAAAGTTCAGCAAGGATGCTGCAAATACCAACTGCTTTACCACCCTTCAGTTTGGAGATTGCCTCACAAAATTGGCAGGGTAGGTGATCCTCACTGAATAGGAGATCAGGCACTGGGATCACACCACCACTCACATCTATGCTAACCATCAAACAGCTCCTTCAAATACTCAGCCTAATGCTCTCACATCTCAACATGATCTAAAATGATATATTTGTCATCCTGGATTAAACTACTAACCATCTCCTCCACCGTGAAGAATCCAGAGGCTGTTCTCCCGCCCTCAATATATGTGATGTCATGGTCGAACAGGCCCAGGAACTCATCCGACTCGTCTGCTTGCTCCTCTCTGTGTGTGCGACCTTGAGCTCCCAGGTAGTTGCGCAGGTTGACAGCATGGATGGCAGAACAGGCCTTCTTGTCCAACTGGTGGAGGAAAAAACAAATTGGATAAAGATTTTTTAAAAGAAGTAATAAACACACTTCACAGAAGAAAATTCAGGACATTATGGTGCAGAAATCACCCTGAAAATAATTAAGAATAATACCAAAACTCAACCCTTACCGTAGACTTCTCACCAATCCAGAAAAAGATCTTCCACTCAAGATTCTGAGAGTCGTCCATGTCAGTCTTGAGGATGATGTAGCAATCCCCTTCATAGAACTTGCCATAGACCGATTCCTCAATCTGGTTTGGCAGAAAGTTTTCAATTTCCCAGATCGTAATTCCTGGGATCTGGCCTACATCTTCATCAAAGAACTCCTGGTAGTTTAGGGGTGGACGCTCCAAGGCCTCATCCCATCGTTTTTGCCTGTTGTTGCAGGAAAAGAAAGTAATAGTACATATTGCAATAATTCTCCTTCAAAACTATTTTTTTCATTCTTACTTTTATCATGAAAACTATGAAATTTTACCAGATCAAGTTCTCATAAAACTTTACCAACTCTTGCACTAAGCCTGTGCATAACACAGAAATACACATCATATTCAGTCCAAAGTTCAGAGAACTATCAAAGTACAAAAGAAAAATCATCTCATACGTTTTAACCTCCTGGCTCCTCTCTTCTGTCATCTTGTCCTTTTGCTTCTGCTTCTCTTCGTCTTTGGCAATCTCCTTCATGCCCTTGAGGATCTTCTCCTGCTTGTCATCTTGCTGGTCCTTCTGGTCTTTGCGGAACTGCCTGAGCCTTTTTTTGCGAGCAATGGGGTCTTTGGGTGTTCCTGTTGTGGTATCAAAGCAAGGTTGACATTTATGTGTTCATACATGGTGAATACTACACGAAAAACACTGGCCTACATTCCACAGTCAAAGGAATTACGATAATAGCTTGTTTAGGTGATTTATCTTAACCAGTAAACAAGCTTTAGTTAAAGGTATTAATTCTATAGTTAAGGTTTTACAGAAATGGAAGACAGTTTATACATTCTATAATGTTGATATAGCCAACATGTGTTATGCATTAAAAACTATCAGAATATTCTACAATATCATAATCGATGCCCTAACTGAGTTTCTAAAAAGTGCAAAAGAGAAACTTGAAACACCAAGTTTCATCTAAAACAAAACAATTTTTTTTTTTTTTTTATAAAAGGTCTAAATACACAAAAACATAACTATTCCATAGCAATACTTTCTCCCAACTATGTTTCATCATTTCAGAAACCTCTATGCTTTCCTTTTAACTGTTACAAGAGAAAATACATTAGTGAGAGTGCTTCTACATATATTCACTTCTCTATGTATACTTAAAATCAAGAGCAGAAAAAAAATATGGGAGGAAGGACTGGATACGAATATAAAAAACTGAGCCATCTTCGCTCACATTGCATTCTCTTGCTCTATTTACTTTTATGTAAACTACACAATCATAAAAAAAATGTAGCAATTCATCCTAAATAAAACATCTTTAGTTTCTATTTATTGTACATCATCTTTCACTAAACACTAATTTCATCATTCATAACAGGCTGCAATGGACTGACAAAAAGCAAGCAGTTTAAAAGCGTAGGCCTTGAGATGATGACACCTTCCAACACCTTATAAATAGGAGAAATATAAAAATTCTAAATCTAATCATTGTCTCTTATTCATGAACAAGATATATTTAGGGATCTAACTTGATTTTAAGTGGAAAAAAGTGTGAATTAGGTTCAGTCTCTGGTGATGTAAAAAACAGTGCTATGTAAGGAAGAAAAGAGAGAGAACGAAAATCTCTAAGGAACTTGATGACTACGTAAATTGTAAAATGAAATATCTATTAAAAAGTAGATTAAGTATGTGTGCAATAAAATATATGAAAATGTACCCAAGATGTTACCACCATAACGTTAAGATGGTTTTAACTCCGCTCACACTTAAAGCCAGGGTATTTCAAGTGCATCTTGGGCTATTCATCCGCTCTGGATGCAGGCATCCTCTGCGTGCATGATCACCCAGCGTGCCAGCCATAAAAAATGCCATGATGTGATATCGCATCCCCAGTAGCAAGTGTTGCCACCACATGACGTGATATCACGTCACTTGGTCTTAACAGGTTTATATTAAACCACATACCCAAAATGACCAATCATTGTCTTTCATTTAGAAATTATAATTATGTAGGGTTTAGGCTTTTTTGAGTGAGAGTGAAAGAAAGAGAGAGAGAGAGAGAAAAAAGCAAAACTTTTTTTTTCATTCCATGTCTATATTGATGTAAAACAAAACTGTGCACAGCAAAAAAAAATCTTTCCTACAAAAATTCATTTCTTTGCAAAACAAAATATCTAATAAAAATTAGATCAGTTATGTGTGCCACAAAAATATATCAAAGTGCATTTAAGATATGAATAGAAAACCACATACCAAAGAAGTTCTCTAAGAAGAAAGGACCTAAGAAAATATAACAGCCACATGTTAACCTTCTCCTAGTATATCACACCATATACAACTGCAGCACCAGTAAGATAGAACCAGCTCAATACTAGTTCAATAAGCTAAATCTTTGTCAATTGATATTACTTTTGACACACTCTCCCTTTCAGGTTTTGGATACTTTTCACAGTGACTAAAGTAACATTTAATTAACAGAAGCCTTCTATTCTACTGGCTTTGTTAGAAAAAAACTTTGGTCATGTCAAATATTTCACTGCTGATCAAACCCATATAAAATTACATATAATTAACAATTTATGTTGATTGAAAAATTATCAGTTACATCTATAACAATCATGGATGGACAAAAAAAAAATACAAAATTCTCACATCAATATTCAAATTAGTGTATTAAGATAAATAAATAGCATGATGAAAAGACATGTTCTTGGCAGAAAAAAACACTATACACAAAATAGATTTACTAAAATTGAGACTACAATTTCAAGATCCATCTGGATCTCATCTTCAGGTCTGACCTGAAGATGGGATCTAAATGGATCTTGAAATTGTCATCTCATTTTCAATAAATCTATTTTGTGTATAGTGTTTTTTTTCTGTCATATTAACAACATGGTAAAGTGATATTTGCCTTACAGACATGTTCTTCTTTTCATGCCAATATTTTCATAAAATTGCTGCTCATAGTTCAATCATTAGTGATAATAGCTAACTAATTTCATTTTTAAAATTTGAAAATACTTGAATATTGCAGATGCCCAAATCCCTTATATAATAACATAGCTCTATTCATTCTTACTGATTTTACAGCCTACCTTGGCCTGAAACATGTAAGTTTGCAAAGGATCTGTTTTTTATTTTCTACTCATGATGATAAACTATTCATGTCATTCATATGATTTTAGTAATGAGCTTGGTAAGAGGCAAACTATAAAAAAGATAATCAGACTATGGTTGGTTAAATTCGCACATAGAGTGACAACAGCACAGCATTTTAAAGTGACATATTGAACATGGTATGACTTACAAAACAAAAATAATATGCATTTCCTCAAGTAGTATTATATCAAAAGTAGCCAAGATGTATTTGATTCTCCTTCATTCTGTACCAAAAATGGGCATAAGTGGAAAGATCCTAACAGTAACCATGATTATTAAAAACCTAATCCAAAGTCAAAGCCTTCTCATTTGAATAATCACTCTCTTTTCCATAATAAATTTATTTTCAAGAAGGAGAATTCGGAAGCTAACATATGCCCACCAACCCAAATGCCCATACACATACACAAGGATAATCCCTACCTTGCTGTTGTGCAAGAGTGGCTGCAAGCTGGGCTGCCTGTGCCCCTGCATTCCGGAGCTGGGCCTGGAGGGAGAAGTCGATGTTGTAGAAGGCCACTCCCGATCCCTGAGCCATACCACGGGGCTTGGGAGGCCACACCATCTCAGGATTGTCGGCTAACTCTAGCTGCTCCAGGGTCTCATTAATGCAGTGGATGGTCTCAGGAAGAGTGACCAGCCGGTTGCTGTTCAGGATCAGCTTCTTCAGGTTTGGGCATCTGTTCAAAAGAGTAATGGTTCATGAGAGGATGTATGATTGGTGTTACTATAGCAAGCACTCCTGTCTCTGCTTTTCTATCCTATGCCTGGCCTCTCGCCAATCTTTTCTATCCTAATCTAGCATACTCTACTTAATGGATGAGTATCTTATTGTAGAAAATGTAATCAAACAATAACAAATAAAAGAAGCCAATTTTCAACAAATACCTAAAAAAAAGAGAAAAAAAGAAGAAAAAAAGGGGGGGCAAAAGAGAGAAGAGAGAAAAAAAAAGGGGGGGGGGGCAAAATAGAGAGATTCACCTGCAAAGCCCCTCAGGAATCATTTCCAGACGATTGTGCGCGGCAGAGAACACCTCCAGGGCGACTATCTTCCCAATGCCAGACGGAATGCCCTCGAAATCCAACTGGTTCTCGTTGACCATCAGGCGGCGCAGGCTCTCCAACTTGCAGATCTGTGAGGGCAGAGCTGTCAGATTGTTGCGGCACAGGTTCAGCACCTCTAGCCGGCTCCAGGTGTCTGAAAATGCAAAGTGGTAATCAATTTTACAAGGTAATGAGTTGGCTGACTTAGGGAGGTAGTTTAGAATACACAAGATATCATGGAATGTTAAGTTTCTGAGAGGGTCACACAAACAAGCTCAATCATTTTAGATAAGATCTAAAATGAATTCATCAATAACAACCTTCCCTTTCCTAACTGATAACTAATAATCAATAATAAATTATTCATAATTAGTAATAAAAATTATAATAATAACCAAAATAAAAAAAAATTCTTGTACTTACCAATCGATCCTGAGATCTCGCTGATGCTGTTGTCCGACATATTCAGACGTTTAATGTTGCGGAGGGTAAAGATGCAGTCTGGGATCTTCTGCAGGTCATTGTGCGACAGATCGACGTCAGCAAGATTAGTAAGGGCTTCTATGTTGGCAGGCAGGTTTGAGGGAGACCTCTGTGTTTTACGCATGTGTAGCGTCTGCAGAGCAACCAGAGATGGGAGCTGCCTGCAATATAAAACAGGGAGGGGGAGCAGGGGTTAAAAGGAGAAATCAATCTTAAAAATATGTGATGCATGACTGTAGTTTCAAAGAAAAAGTATGGATAATATGAGAACTCATCTGACGTAAATGTTTCACATTGGTATTTAAACAGTCTAACAGATAAAACTTGTAAGATAATACTACCCTACTATCCCACCAAAAATCTCTGATCCCACCAATCAAATTACAATTACAACCAACGAACCAAATTTGAAAGATATGTTCATAATGCACTAATACATGAGTAAGATCCTACCCACCTGAACTGGAAATGGGTCAAGGGATTATTGTTCAGGATAAGAGTCTGTAGATGTACCAGTCGCCTAATCTGTGGAGGGAAAGTCTCCAAGTTGTTGTCTCCTACATTTAAGTACAGCAAGTCTGTGCAGTTCACGAATACTTGTGCTGGAATTTCCTCAATCCTGTAAAACAGAGGGTCATTATCATCCGAGATATTCTTCATATAAGATAGAAAGGGCAAAACATCTTATACAGCAGAAATAACAATAAAAAATACATGAGATAATAGCATGGGACAATAATGGAGGAAGAAACAAAGTAAATCAAAAAAACAATATGAGTAAGAAAAGGAAAGGAGAGAGAGAAAAAAAATAAATCAATAAAATCACCCAAACAACCACACCCACACACACACAGACTCAGCCAACCATCAAAGTGAGCCACCTTACATGTTATCCGACAGATTGAGGACAAGTAGCGACTTGGCCTCTTCCAGCCCTTCAGGAATCTCTGTCAGCTTGTTGTGCGAAAAGTCTAGGGTGGTGAGGTCATCCATCTGGAACAGGTCCTTGGGAACGCCCATCTTCTGGAGTTTGTTGTGGCGGACATTAAGTGACCTCAAGCAAGGAAGGCTCGTCACAGCTCCATACAACTTCTCAATATTGTTGTTCTTCAGGGAGAGATGCTCCTGCAAGTAGTAAAGGTCTCATGTACACAACACTAGGTTCAATCTAGTTAGTGTCTATTCACAGTTCCACCATCACTAACTCGCATCATTATTTCTATCAATGCTTTAATAGTTATAAGGGTCTCATATGACTGATTTAAAAAACTTTAACCCCTTCACTATGGGCAGTAGAAAACGCTCCTCATGCCGTATCCGAGCTGCCGGCGCGCGCCAAATTTTAAACGTCGCTAATGAATATGACAAGTTTTAAGCCAAAACCTCAACATAATCACCATGTGTTATATATCAAAATATGCATAGTTAACCTCTTCCCCCATATGCATGTGACAAGTTATTTACATGGGTTGGGAGGAAGATGGAAAGAGTGACCTTGGTGGGAGGCCTCACTCAGATGACCAAAGAAAACGATTGAAATAGTATGGTAAACTAATCATAATAAGTTTTATATTTTTACATAATGTTCCATAAATAAATAATAAAATGATTGCTAGCAGGGCCCATCAATGCCTCCCTGGTATAAGCGAATCCCACTCTTATGTAATAATAATGAAAGTAAAGTAATATATTGTATCATATCCGACCTCTATTCTGAAAGATCTCGTACAGTATCCGGAAGAAAGAAAACTCAATTCCACCAGAACTGAGCCATGACACAGTATGCGCGTCCTCTGGTTTGACGCGAGCGCTGCGAGGACGCAGTATACGCGTCCTCGTGTTGAAGGGGTTAAAGCCTACATCATTATTAGTGACAGAACAATCTTCATTCTTACCAGCTTCAGAAGATTGCTGACCTCCTCTGGGACAGCATCTATCCCGGCGCTGTTGACTCGCAGCCATCGGAGACTTGACATCTCCTTGATGCTGCGAGGAATGCCTGTGTTCTGGAATTTTGAATGTTTTTCACTATTCAGTTAAAGATCTTAAGCATTACTTACCACTACCTTTTATCATTACTATCAATATTCATTAGTTTGCTGTTTCTATTTTACTGGATAATGGATTCATGGCAACACTATAAGATACTCTAGGGAAGATGCTCAATTAAAATCATAATATAATATACTATCCCAGCATCTTCTAGCTGCCTGAACATATGTTCTTCTTTAAGCATCTCAACCAAATTCTTTATGATCTATTAGATTTCTTAACCTAAATATAAACATCACATTCTAAAATACACCAGTCTACTTATAAGAACATGAGGACATTTTGCTACATATTCATTAATTCTTATACCTAATGACCTGGCTTCACATCAGGGACTCCCTTGTTTGAGGGAGTCCCTGACCTGACCATGGCCCTTGCATGATTTTAGTACTAGTGCTACCGACCTTGCCTAAGCAATGCCATTCGTTATGGAAATATTTTAACTAACATCTAGATAAGGAACCTATTCCACATTTCTGTATGTCAATATTCTTTGAACATAATTGATTAGTCTTTATATATACTAAATACTAAAATTTCAGTATAGTCTATAAGGGAACCAATAAAACTAACATATGATTACAGCAAGAACTAAATTCAAAAACAGTTGTCCACATAGATCTAGGATTGAAGACAACAAGAATATTTCCATTAGAAAGATAAATAAGAAAGGAATATGAAGATCATAAAAGAACTAAAGATCCATATTGCAATAAATATTTTATTATGATAGATTCCTCCAGCCAATCCAGCAATGAGCAGAAACCGTTTATCCATGGGAGACTGGCTATGAAATATAAATATATTTTTGCATAGGTATATATATATTAAATATGTGTAAGTGTAAATGTATGTGTGAAAAAATAAATATTTCAAGTCACAGACATTTCAGGAACATTAATTTCCAACTGGTAATTTTGAATAATTGTTTATAAATTTCAAATTGCTAACAAATTTTTAGGTTTAGGATTTTTAGCTGGGTTTACTGATTGGTTGATTGATTTAAATCTTTTCTAATGTCATTAGCGGCCTGGGTTTACTGGTGTGGACTGATTTCGGCAGATGCGTCACTTCCTTTTCTTCAACCAAGCAAGTACATTTTATTCAAATTTATTGTGTTTTTCAGATTAGCATTTAATCATTTCAAATCCGAAGCTTTCCTTTCTGTTTAGAATGTCCCTCTACCTTTACCGTTCCCTTCAAATCCTCCCTTCTTAATGAGGTATTGTCATTATCTTTGTAATTGCTCCTGTGTTGTAATTATCTCTATATTTCACAACAGACAACAATAGAGATGAGATTTCTCTACTTTGAGCAAAATAACTTTACCCAAGTTTTCTCCATCACACTTTTGGGAGATTTCTAGTATTTTTTATTTTAAACTGGGAGATAAGACCCAATTGGGATATTTTGGGATGGAAGAATATTGGGTTAAATTTAGGATTAATCTCTCGCCACTCCCATGGTCTACAATTAAACTTTTATAAATAATCCCCTGTTTCCGTGGAAATAAGTATCCTTGAAAAAATAAACATGACTCAATCGTAAAGTTTCCCAACTCTTCCAGAAAGAACAATCCTAAAAAAAATAAACAAATCGACTCCCAGGCAAACACACCTTTCGAACCATAAGTTTCCAACAAGTTAATACTCACTTTAAAGTCATTTTTGGTCAAGTCGATGCCCCTCACGAAGGGTAAAACGGTTCCCCCAGCAGCCATAGCTTATATTTCAGCTCCTACATCCGTGTTTATCTGGTCGTGTGTTTCCTTCGCCTTCCTCCTCTTCCACTTTCGTCTGAATGTCAACGGAGAATCGGAGATAGAGGTGGGAGGAAAGGGAAACTAAACAGGATGTCCGGTAACGCGGAGGGTTGGGTGAGTTGCTAAGTGTTGTTTTTTTTCTAGTATTTGTCGGGTGTCCGCGCCATCTATTGACGGTGGGTGGAGTTGTTTAGATGGTGAAAATCATCGTCGGTATTTTTGGTTAAAGCTGTTGGTTATGCCTTGTCGAACTTCAGCGACATGGGAATAACATTTCAAAGCTCTAAAAATTCATTTACAATTATCGAACTATTAATAAACAAGTAGCAATGGCATCCAACAGCATTACATTACGCATCTACTGTAAGCTGTCTCTATTACCGTATAATGAGGTATCTAAAAAAAAAAAAAAAAAAAAAAAAAAACAATACTTATTAGTTACCGTAGTATCATAAGAATGGATACATGAATTTGAAAAATGGACGGTTCCCTCTCGTAACGAATTGCGGAATATTGCATCAGCCTCTCTCTAACATCCAAGAGATACACTATATTTATAGATTCATTCTTTCTATGAACTCATTCTGGGGCAACAGCTGTCTGATTTAATATAAGATGTATTTAACACATGGCGTTACAACATGAAGTGAAACAGGTGAGCCATGCCTTCCCTTCTAAAAATAGACATGAACAAACGATGAATACGGTAGTTGACACAACGCCATCTATGTAGTGCAAGAAGAAAAAAAATACTGCCAAATACCACTAGAATATCCACTAGAGATCTTCAGCCTTTCCTTTCTGCCTATACTTTTTGCTCAACATATTGCCCGCTGCCAGACGTAAATAAAATATATTTTCATTATTAATATAACTTTTGTAATACACATTGGCACGACAATCTAAAGTTAGCATATTCTCAATTTATTTTGAGTAATAGAATGGAACTGTTTCGACTGAAAGGAATAATATCTGGACTTAAAATGC
>BOPN01001859.1:190000-195000 GCA_017312705.2 Penaeus japonicus
AGGAGTGCACTCAATATTCACATCATTTCTACCCTACCTGTATGATCTAGTGTCCCAAAACTTGGATGATGAAAATAATTTATATAAATTTTTATCAGTTTCTACCTAGTTGCTTTTACATGTTCGTTCATTCTATTTTATATATATAATATTCTTTGTAAATCCTCTCTTCAGATCGGTATTGTCCACCACCCAGCTATACATGCTATGGTTGGTGGTGACCCTTACAATCCCAAAAGCAAAGAAGTTACTACAAGTGCAGACCTTCATTTGGTGCAGGAACATTCCCTGGTTATTTTGCAAATTAGATCTCCATTGATTAAGGTTTGTCAAGATACTTGTGTGTGTTTGAGTTTCCCTATTATTATCACTTTGACCATGATATATCAGTTGATGATTCTGATGAGAAGATATATGTTTTATATTATGATTGTGACATGGTATAAGCATTAGTGTTAAAACACACAGTGATTATACAAGTTATATATAATTTGATGATATTGACAATATAATGACTTATTACAATGTTTCCTAGAATTATCAATATTCTAGTCTTTTAGTATTTTTGGGTTATAATGGATGTTCTATGCAATTATTGATATTCTAAATTTAATTATTATTATGTAATTAGATTGACATTCTGACATGGGTGCATGTATTGATATTAATAAAATTATGCTCTTGCAGTCCATGCACAGTATTCATTATCATTATCATCAAGCAGTTCTTTCTCTTTGGTTTAGAAAATCATTAAAAGATAACAAAACTTTTCAGCATGAAAAGCAGAAGTTCCTCGAAGAGCTTGTAGCCTGGTGCAAGAACACTGGCATTAAGGATGTAGTCATGCTGGCATCTTGCAATGCGTATGAGAGGTGGGACAGCCAAATCTCAGGCACACAGCTTAGGTATTACACATCCAATGTGCCTGAGTCGTGCGAGCAGATGCTAAGGTTAGTTGTACTGTGTTTTTTTTGTTTTTGTTTTTTTTTCTTCTTCGTCTTTTTTACTTCCTTCACATCATTTGGTTGACTTTTAAAAACATTTTAGATGTTGATTTTACTAGATATGTTGTTTTACTTACGAGTGAGGCAACATAATTTTTTGCAGGAATTAACCAATTGATTGCAGATGGCATGATTTGCTGTCGAGGCAGGCATTGGTTCTAAACACAGATAGCATGACATCATAACAAGATACGGGCTTGTCCCAGTGCGGAAGACACGATATTCTGTGATGGTTAGGAATAACGAGGGAACAAGGGAACAAGGGAACACCCTACTTCCTTATATTTTCTTATGCTACGTCATTTAGGACCTCGTTTCCGGTTTACCATATGTGACCTTCCGAATGTCACTGTACTAAATGACATGGGACCTTATTACCTTGATTTTTGTATATATGAGTGTTAGTATATGCATATGTGTGTGTGTGTATGTATGTATGTATGTATGTATGTATGTATGTATGTATGTACTCTCTGTCTATCTCTCTCTCTCTTTCTCACTCTCTTTTTCTCTCTCTCTCTTTCTCTCTCACTCTTTCTCTCTCTTTCTCTCTCTCTCTCTTTCTCTCTCTCTCTCTCTCTCTCTCTCTCTCTCTCTCTCTCTCTCTCTCTCTCTCTCTCTCTCTCTCTCTCTCTCTCTCTCTCTCTCTCTCTCTCTCTCTCTCTCCCTCTCTCCCTCTCTCCCTCTCTCCCTCTCTCTCTCTCTCTCTCTCTCTCTCTCTCTCTCTCTCTCTCTCTCTCTCTCTCTCTCTCTCTCTCTCTCTCTCTCTCTCTCTCTCTCTCTCTCTCTCTCTCTCTCTTCTCTCTCTCTCTCTCTCTCTCTCTCTCTCTCTCTCTCTCTCTCTCTCTCTCTCTCTCCCCCTCTCTCTCTCTCTCCCCCTCTCTCTCTCTCTCTCCCCCTCTCTCTCTCTCTCCCCCTCTCCCCTCCCTCTCTCCTCCCTCTTGACATCATATCTGATTACCACGTTCCCTGTTTTGGAATGTCACACCACATATTGTACTGAGTGCTCATTGGCTAGAATTCTGAATAAAAAAAACAGCTCTCAATTCGGTTGACCACTACAGCCATGAACTCCATTCCAGGATCTTCAAGGCATTCTTTTTTTTATTTCTATGGCAAGGAGGGGGAAGATTACAGATTACAGGTACACCAAATCTCACCCAAGTTTGGTGACAGGCCACAAGCACAAGTGGATGCCCATGACTTTCCCTGAATTACAAGTGTGGATGCCCATGACTTTCCCTGAATTACAAGTGTGGATGCCCATGACTTTCCCTGAATTACAAGTGTTGATCGCACTATGCTTGATGATGGGTATCTCTCCAAAGCAGTGCCAGGCCCAGCATTGGTCTAAGGATGAACTTTACGATGTACCTTTTTTTTTTATAAACATATGGCTCGTGTTAGATTTGATCAGATTTCATCTTCCATTCAATTCATTTGCCAGTAACAATGTCCGAGGCGAGGACAACAGGCTATGGAAGTTCAGCAGCATAGTCCAGCTTCTCCAGCAACAATGTTGAGCAGCATATGTTCCACCACAATCTATAACTGTAGATGCGAGTCTATGGAAATTTAGAGGCCGCCTAAAATTTGTAACTTACAACCTGACAAAAAGAGCTTGGTTCGGGCTAAAAGTTTATAAACTTAGTGTGTCATCAGGCCCTAAATGTGGTTACACCTGCTCTTTCTAATTCTATACGGGCCAGGATAAGGGTGGAGTCGGCACAAGTTTTGAATAAAGGCTACAGTCTATCACTGTTTCACTGGCTCCAAGGGAGGAAAACAAATGCATGCAGGACTGTGTAGGCCAGGACAGGCTAAAATTGAATGAGATCGAAAGGAAGAGCACATCAACTACCATGCTCTGTTTAAAATGGATGGACAAGAAACCCATCCATATTTTGTGCACTCTCCACACTTCAGAAATGTTGGAAATTGACAGAGTAAAGAGGAAGGGATATAAAGTTGTGAAACCATGAGCCATAATAGACTACAGTGAAGGGATGAAGGGTGTAGACATTGGAGACCAACTGGCAGCATCATATCCTGCAGTTGGAAGAAGCCTCAAGTGGTACAAGAAGGTTTTCATGTACCTTTTTGATATGGCGATGGTCAACACTTTTCTCCTGTTCATGGTGGAAGTAGGTGGGGACATCGGGCAGCAGTTTATATTCAGGCAGGAAGTGGTGAGAGACCTCTTGCATCAATAGCTCCTTGAGGCAGCAACGTATAGTGGCCGAGGACATCTGGCAGTTTACTGATTCAACTCTCCAGCTTCAAGGGAGAAACCGGCACACAATCAGAGAAATTTAGGGAAAGAAATACAAGCGCTGCCATGTGTGCTACACACATGGCAAGCAAAAGATGACCAAGGCTCAGTGCCTTATTTGTAATTACCCCTTTGTGTCTTTGGTTGTTTTGAGGACTACCAAAACAAATTGAAATTTTGAAGTAGTAATGGATTTATGTAAATAATTTGTTTTTGTTTACATGCAAATACATGTTTATATTTCACTCCCTTTTTCATTCCCCACAGAAATTTCAAGAAGCTCACAAAAGATTCTAGAATATGCTATGACATTGGTAAAATGAAACTGTTACTGATTGTCCAGCCATTTTTTATATTTTCTGTTATGTCTGTAATCTTAGCTTTGAGTCCCGGAGATGTAAAGGAAGATGCAGTCAGTCAAAGTGTGATACTGAGATTCCAAAGAACTTATCTTTGGAATTTCCACTAGTCATTGAAAGCTCATGCATTAGGTATTTGGCACCAAATATGTCAATAGTATTGTGTATACTATTTCTGAGAAAAGGAAATGGTCAAATTAGAATTGATAAATCTGCAAGGTAAATTGATACTATTCCATTTCAAATGAAATCTATATAGGCAAATTATTAGATGATTCTTTTTGCTTTGTAGAATTATTGATACACATTCATGCCTTTCTCTGTAATTGCTCTGTGAACCCTATCTTCTATGTAACTTTTTTAAGATTTAAAAGCTGCATAAGTTCTACAAGATATTCTTAATGATTTTATAATATTTAATGAAGATCATATAGCTTTTATTTGATTTTTCTTATGTAACTAAACTACTAATAATATTTTTAAGAAGTTAGTATTATCTAGTAGCATCAAGTACTTCTTTTTTGTATATATAAAGTCAGTTCACTTTTGTAACAAGAAACTTCAAACACATTATGTTCTTGAAAGAAATTAATGGCACGGAAAGTTGTGGATGATATTTGTTAATATGTATCAGAAATTCAATAGCATTTGACAGAGTGATAGAAATAGGTATTTGATTATACCACATGGGAAAGAAATGTAAACGGAAAATAGATTTTGTTACATACCTCCATGTCTGTAGTGAAATTGTTTATTGATAACCACAAAAGATACAGTGATGATCCAACTCTCATAAAATTGTGACTAAAAACAAAAAAATATTTCCTTCTAAGATCTGTGGGAGCAGCCGAGCTGGAGGAACGCACAGACGAGTTCGGTAAGAAACACCGCTTCTTGTCAGGAGCTGGGTTTGTTCAGCCATTCATGGATATCTGGTAAGTTGTTTGTTTTTGTTTGAAAACTTGTGACTGGAATGATTAGAAGTGTATAGAAACTAAATAAAGAGGAATTTCCAGCATATTTATCATTTATATAAAAAATAATATGTTTTTTGTTCTCTCCTAAACCTGTATTCCTTTCTTTACATGGAGTCCTCTCTCTCTCTCTCTCTCTCTCTCTCTCTCTCTCTCTCTCTCTCTCTCTCTGTCTCTCTCTCTTTTTTCTTTTTCTTTTTCTTTTTCTTTTTCTGTGATTGGAGCTGAACAGTGTCTATACATGCCATGGCAAGATTTCCCCATCTTACCTTGGGCTATAAACATTATCTTGTCTTGGCATGTATATACAGCGTGAGATTCAAACATCAGAGTATTTGTACTTGTTTCCTTGTTGATATTGAATTATTAACCCATTCCCGACGGGGGAATT
>BOPN01001859.1:200000-210000 GCA_017312705.2 Penaeus japonicus
CCTGTGCTTCTCCAAATTAACTTTAGTAACCTCTTATATACAGTATGTACACTCTTGGATACATTGTACAGCCGGTCAGACTTTTAGGTGGGTTGAAGAAAGGGGTCAGGTTGCCACTTAGAAAATAACTTACAAATATCTCCTCTCGTCAGCACTAGCGAGACGGAAGCAGGTGGGGTGGCCACTGCCTTGGCTTGCCCGAGTAGTGACGAGATGGTTGTGTTCATGAGTAAATGCACAACACCCTGACATTAAGACAGAACCAACGCTTAAATGATGTGTTCAGCCGTTTCTAGCCTCAGTTGGCATGTTTACTGTTTGCTATATAATGTTTACACTCTTACCCAAAGATAAACTAATATATATTATATATATAATATATATATATATATATATATATATATATATATATATATATATATATATATATATATAAATTATATATACATATATATATATATATATATATATATATATATATATATATATATATATATATATATATATATATATATATATATAAATTATATATATATTTATATATATATATATATATATATATATATATATATATATATATATATATATATATATATATATATATATATATATATATATATATATATATATATATATAAATTTTATATATATATATATATATATATATATATATATATATATATATATATATATATATATATATAAATATATATGTATATATATAAATATATATGTATATATATATATATATATATATATATATATATATATATATATATGTATATATATGTATATATATGTATGCATATATATATATATATATATATATATATATATATATATATATATATATATATATATATATATATATATATATATATATTTGCATGAAAAAAATATGTATGAAAAAGGTTTGGTTTATTTTTCATGTATTTTTTTTTGTATGTTTTTTGTTTTGTTTTTTTCCTACCCAGAAAAATAAGTATGCAATTCTAACAGCTTGCTTCAGTTTGTAACTTAAGATAATAGATATTTCAGTCATTCACTACAAACACTCTTTAATACCATATCCATTCAGGTCATCAAATATTTTAAATTTCCTTATTCTTCATTTTTTGAAACCACAGCATCAAGAGACCCTATTCCAGGTATGATTACCTTCTTATACAAAGTAAACATCTTAATTCTGATAAATTGAGATTACAACAGTAAATGTTACAATAAGACTTATTTCCTTATTTGTAAGTGCAACAAAAAATTAAGTCTTACTGAAGTCTGTCCTCAAAATATCATTGAGAAAGTTTGCCATCACATAAGTCTTATGCTATAGGCCTGATCCTCACACTCTTTAGGAAACACTACAACACTAGATCAATACACTAAACTACATTCCTAACAACCATATCATTAGCTATCACACAGTCCTCCTTTCCCATGGCTTAAAACACCTCTAAGTTACCATTGGAAGTTTTATCACATTAGACTTGCGTTTAAGATTAACCTTTACATGCTACGTGTCAATATCCAACCGCGTTATTACCCTGTATTATCCCATAGAGGCACTTCTGCATATTTTGGTCCCATCCCATCCCACATAATTATAATCAGTGACCAGGGTCTAATTCTCTCTCGCACGGCAACCAGCAGTACCTCCCTACATACAAACTAATAAGAAATGGAGTTCACAAGTTTAATATTTAGGATTTGCCAATGAACCACTGAAAACACTTGCAACTTGCAATTTGCTTTACAAGATGCACTGAGAATTTAACCCTGGAGGATTAAAAACAAATTGTGATCAAAGTGCTTCACTTATACCACTTCTCCAAAATGGAAAAAAAATATATATAATATGCTTTACATACTAGTTAAGGATTAATTTCACTACCTTAGCACTCCTCTTCTCACAACGTAGAACAGTCGGAACAAGTACTGCCCGTAATATCACGTCTCAATTATTCTTCCATACACAAAACAAAAGTGTAATATCAACTGAAAATATGACATTTGTTTACATTTATTCTTAGAATGTGGTACAGACATTTTTTTTTTCCTTTCCAGAAAATAAAACACTTGAAAAATTTGATTGTCTAATAATTTGTTTGTTACAAAGGTACAGAGATAATTGTCATTTGTAATAAGTTTTCTAGCGACAGATGTAGTATCTTTGGCCCAAGTCTGGTTTAAATTGTAATGTTTTAAATATCTGAAATCTGCTACATGCTGAGGCACTTCCTGGCAAAAGAGAGTTACTGATTGATAGCAGGCAACATTGGTACCTTCAGATTAAATATTCTGAAAATTAGTGAAGCTTTATTTTAAATACAATGGTACACAATGAATACTAAATATAGCAAAATAGTCTTAATCACATTTACAGTGAAAGATCATAATAATTTACCCGCAAAATTGACATAAACACTTTGTATAAAAAGGAGAACTTAACAAAAAAACAGATTTAACTATACACTATATAGTTAAAAGTTTTTTCCTCTCTATGAAGACTAAACTTTACCATTACACTAACAGATTGGGCATTATTATACTTAAAGCAAAAAACTCTTTTTTTTAATTCCTTCATGGCACTTTGGAAGTCTGTAAATCATTATAGGGACATACTGTACAAAAAGGGTACAGGGGGATGAGGGGGAAAGGAGGAGAGGAGGAGGGAGGGGGAGAGGGGAGAGGAAATATTAGCAGTGGAATACAAGATGGTGTGGATGAGAGTGTGACTTGTGAGATATGCTATGCTCATACAGCAGAAGGGGACATATACTAGGATAGGGCACCAGGGTTCTCAAAGGAAGTCATTTGTACTTCGACGGAGTGAAAGATCCTTTTTTTCCTACGTAGCACCTTTGGGACATCGACTCTAGTCTGCATAGGTCCATGTATGGCTAGCATGCCCACATGCAGTTAGCACAGACTAGGTAGCGCATTATTTTGCTGCAAGTGGAACTGTATCCAAAAGGCAAGCAATTCATTCTTGTCTGACCTTTCTTGTTTTATTAATTCTAATAAGCAATACCTCTTCTTGCTTCTCATGGAACACATTGCATATAGAGCACTTTTTTTTATGGATATAAGAGGCAGAGATTATATATGCTAAGCATCAGACACTTTATGAAAGTGTTTTCACTGCCATACTAACTTTGTTCATATAAAAATAATTTCAGCATTTGCCTTTGCCGCTACATACTGTGCAAGAGCTATGTAGTTCAGAGGAACAAATGCCAGCTCATGGTCACATTCACAAAAGTTAGAGGTAAGCCTCTACTCCATGTGTGTTGGATAAGGGAAACATACAAATACTTCACATGGTATTCCTTGTTTGTTTTCTTTTTGTCATACATGCATTCTAGCTTTTGTAAAGGCAACCATTTATCTTTAACTTTTTTGTTAACAGTTATTTCGGAAGGATATTAGTAACATAAACAGACAAATGTGATAGGAGATAGTAACAAAAATAACAAACAGACTAGATTTCATTACAAAAAAAATCTTTTGACACATAGTGCCCAAATTCACTGGCAAAGTAACCACATACAAATGTCCAACAAATCTTTGACCCGTTAATAGCAAATCTGAAATAATCTCTCTCGCTTCATCATGTCATCAACACTGACCAAGCTGATTTTCTGTACGGGCAGTTGCTTCACTTTCTCCCGAACCATGATCGCCTCGCAGGGGACTACACTCGCGGTAGTTCCCGACTCCGACTCCGTGCCGTTGCGTTTCCTTGCAACTGCACCATTCAGTGGTGTGGACTGCGCCAGTGCGCGTTCTAGCCTTACTTAGCTGGGTCAACACTACTTCAAAGCTACCCATAGTTATGTTGCTATATCCTGCTCAGCATTTACAGCCATTACACGTTCCATTGGTGAACTGCTGCTACTGCTGCTCCAAACGGATTGAGCTGCGTGTGCCCCCTGGTAGTACTGCTGGACCAGCCAGCAGCAGACAGCAGGCAGGCAGAACTGTGATGGGCAGTGGAAAAGCGCCAGAGAATGATGTCATCATCTTGCAGGCACAAGAAGGATCTCCAGCCAGCAGGGGCACTCTGTGATGGCCTGCCGCCGGTAGTTGGGCCCCCAGCCCTTGGCGAAGGACACGTGCACCGAGTTCTGGTCGATGGGGCCCACATGGAGTAACGCCGGGTGCACGGGCAGCTTCTGGTACTCGCGGGCCTTCTCGTAGTCGAAGATGTTCAGGATGTGTCCCGGGGGAAGTTTGTGCACGATGAAGTCCGCGCGGCAGTGGATGCCGCCGTCCAGCGTTGGGGAGTTGACGAAGAGCGGGATCTCCGCCCGGTTATAGAGCCACACGCCGTCGCCGTCTTGGTAAAGCACCAGACCTGCAACGCCAAGGAGAGCATTAAATGGGTGGTCAGGGGAACACAGGGGAGGGTCAAGGGGAACTGGGGAGAATTATAGGTCTATATACAATATATATATATATATATATATATATATATATATATATATATATATATATATATATATATATATATATATATATATATTAGACAAGCTTTTCCATGGAGTTACCCCTTTTTGAAAAAGTACGACATATAAAGACAGAAAAAAGTATATACGAAACTGAATGGCTTCACCCAGATGACACAACCGAAAAATCCCAACCCTTTTCATCATACACTAACCAAACCCTCCCTCCCCCTACCCTTCCCCCCCCCCCCCAAAGACAAAAGCATCCTGGAGGCGCGCTTACCAAGGCCAATCTTCTCCCTGGTTCTCCTGACTTGTTCCGAGGGCGAGGTGTGGCTGTTGGCGGCGAGGGAGGCGAGGGACAGGCCTTCCCCGTGAGGTATGTTGCCCATGATGTTGAGGGAAGGGCTGCGCACGGGGTACAGGCGGCCCACCCGCTCCCGCCCCTCCCAGTACGCCACTCGGCACCAGATCACGGATCCTGCAAGCAAGGAGAGAAAAAAGTCAGCTGGGCGAATTTCGGAATTTCGGAAGATCTACCCTAAAAATGTTTTTGGATTTTCATTCTTTTTTTTTTCTTTGTAGAGGAGAATAATAATAATGATGATGATAATGATAATGATAATAATAATAATAATAATAATAATAATAATAATAATAATAATAAGAGGAAGGAGATTATGAAGAGAAAGAAAAATATGGTGAATAAAATACGAAGACGAAGAAGAAGAGGTGGTGCTGATGAAAGAGGAGGAGGAGGAGGTGAAGAAAAGGGAGGACGATGATGAGACGGAGGAGCAAAATGAGCGAGAGAGAGAGAAAAAAAAAATCTGAATGCTTTGACATGACCCGCTTGCAGTGCGGATCGAATACCTCTCAGACTAGCGAGGCATCACGAGAATCCACAAATTCCTCCAAGCAAATGAAGACATGAACCAAAAAAAAAAAAGAAAACTACGAGAGAAACGAAACGAAAAACAAAAAAACGCAAATAGCAAATGATGACAACGGACCAGAAAACAAACCGAAAAGCAAAAACTAAAAAGAAAAACAAAACCGAAGCGAAAAAAAGAAAAAGATATTGACGTGACAATCTGCGACTGCTATATAGTACCGAGGATTCTTGGGGGTGACGGTGCAGTGGCGGGCAGCCCGACATTAACGTGGCAAGGACAACGTCTTAAACCATGACCTTCTTTTTAACCCCTCGAGAAAGAAGAAAAAAATATATATATTGGGAAGAAACGACACTACTACCAACCTACCACACGCAGAAATGTAGACATACACATAAAAATATGCACAAAATCGATCGTATTTTTTTTTTCTTTTTCTTCTTCAACCGAGAGAGAGAGAGAGAGAGAGAGAGAGAGAGAGAGAGAGAGAGAGAGAGAGAGAGAGAGAGAGAGAGAGAGAGAGAGAGAGAGAGAGAGAGAGAGAGAGAGAGAGAGAGAGAGAGAGAGAGAGAGAAAGGAGTAGTATGTTTATTTTGGTCGGTGTGTTAGTCCCCGGGCGGCGTCTGAGAGCGGTGGCGGCGGCGGCGGCCCTTCACACGTAGCGGTGCGGAGGGGCGGGCCGCTCTCCCCGCCACCCGACTGAGCGGCGCCGCGTCTCAAGGCCTAATGAGCAGCCGAGTCAACGCCGTCCTGCACGCACCTCCCGGCCTCCCTTCCTTCCTCCCAACCTACCTACCTACCTCCGTGTCTCTCTACCTACCTACTTCCCTACCCACCTCCCTACCAGACTCCCTCCCTCCCTCCCTACCTCGTCCCTTGCCTCCTCTACCTATCTACTTCCCTCCCTCCCTCCCTCTTTGCCCCTCTACATACCTCTTTCCTTCCCTTCCTTCCTTTCCCCTCCTTTCCTCACTAACTCCTTGCTTCTCTTCCTCCCTCCCTCCCTCCCTCCCTCTCTGCCTCCCTTCATTATGGCATACAACAGCATCACCCTACAGGAAGCTACGCCAAGGTAAATGCGACGGGACGAGGGAGGGGGAGGGGAGGGAGAGGGGAGGGAGAGAGGGGACGGAGTCAAACCTTGGTAGGTTACGTTGCTGCTGTTGCTTTGGCTGTTACTGCTGTTAATGGTGTTGCTGATGTTGCTGTTAGCGTCCATGTGACTGTCTCGTTGCGTCACTCTAACGACTCCTTATTCCCTCTTATGTCTCGTTCTCCCTCATCCTTGTTCTCCCTCCGTCTCGTTCCCTTTTGCGGAATATTGTCCTTTAGACCCCGCCCCCTCCCTCCTCGAGCCCAAAAAAATCATGTAAAACACACAAGGAGACAGAGACGAAAGACAAGCCAGAAGACAAATACAATAAATAAACAAGACATATACAGCAATAGAAGAAAAACAAAAACACCGCAGAAGCGAATAATAACAATAAAAAAACATAACACCACAACAAACAAACAAACCTCCCCCTTGAAAAAAATCAACTAAACAGAACAAACACACTCAACAACACGAAAACAAAACAAAAGACAACATTAAAACCATCAACTGAAACCAGCATCCCCACAACATAACCAGAGCGCAGACATCTCCCTCTGTGTGTGTATGTGTATGTGTGTGTGTGTGTGTGTGTTTGTGTGTGTGAGGACGACTTCGAAAACCAGTTAGCTGGTCTCGCCGCTGCAAAGAGGGTCCTGTGGCGCCGGGGTTTAGCGCTCATAAAAGGTAAACACTAGTCGCTGCTCCCCAAAATACCACACCTACCTCACTCATACCAATTACATGGTATCTTGCCACACGCAACTCTCCGGCCTCTGTGAACTGTCTTTGCAATGGCGTCGGGGAGGGGTATACTTTTTTTTCTTTTCTTTTCTTCTTTTTTTCTTTTCTTTTATTTTTTCTTTCTTCTTCTTCTCTCCTCTTCTTTTCTTTTTTTTCTTTTTCTAGAGAGGGAGAGAGGAAGGGAAGTAGGGGAGGAGGTAGGAGAGGAGGCGGGAGAGGGAGAGGGAGGGAGGGAGGGAGAGAGGGAGAGAGAGAGAGAGAGAGAGAGAGAGAGAGAGAGAGAGAGAGAGAGAGAGAGAGAGAGAGAGAGAGAGAGAGAGAGAGAGAGAGAGAGAGAGAGAGAGAGAGAGAGAGAGAGAGAGAGAAAACAAGGCAAAACAAAAACACCTAAGAAAAGTCTCACACTTCCAAACCAATGGCATTGCACGCACGCACGCACGCACAGACACAAAAAGATCCTAATAACGCCTGTTCCGTTTTTTCCCCTGAAGGTGTTGGGTGTTTCCGCGGCGACGTTGATGGCGGCGGACAGCAAATGAGAGGGAGAGATCAGTAGAGAGAGAGAGAGAGAGAGAGAGAGAGATTAAGATTGGAAGGGAGATAGAGAGAAATGAGAGTATGTGAGGAGGAGGAGGAGGAGGAGGGAGGGAAAGAGAGAGAGAGAGAGAGAGAGAGAGAGAGAGAGAGAGAGAGAGAGAGAGAGAGAGAGAGAGAGAGAGAGAGAGAGAGAGAGAGAGAGAGAGAGAGAGAGAGAGAGAGAGAGAGAGAGACAGACAGACAGACAGACAGAGAGAGAGAGAGAGAGACAGAGAGCCACGGGCAGCAGGCAGGATTCATCTACCTTTTGTGCCGGTAATGTCCGAGGAGGTGTCCGGCAGTGGAGCTCCCAGCCCGACTTCGCGGCGCCACTCCTTCAAGGCCTAATGAATGAGCCGTAACATCCCCCCTCCCTGCCCCCTCGTCCCCGACTCCCTCCCTCCCTCTGTCCCCCCCAATCCCTTCCTCCCTCTACCTCCTCTCCCTTCTCCCTCTCCCCCTTCTCCCTCCACTGTCTTTATCCCCGGAACTTCTCGCTTTTAAACCTGTGCTCCCATATTTCCTCTTCGGCCTCTCTCTCTCTCTCTCTCTCTCTCTCTCTCTCTCTCTCTCTCTCTCTCTCTCTCTCTCTCTCTCTCTCTCTCTCTCTCTCTAAGAAGAAAAGCAACGTCAAGATATATTCATATATTCCTATTTTCTCCTGTGTGCTTGCCGCCACCTGTTGGCATTCGACACCCAATAGCGATCTTAGAAAAGTGTGAACATACTGATAGTAAATCACTCGAATAATTATGCGTAATAATATCAATAGCACTAGCAACAACAGCAGCATCAATGACGACAACAGAAGTGGAGATTATAAAATAATGACAACATAAAAATGAAACCTTGCCATGAAACACAAAGCGGTGATAATTGCTGCTACTGTCTGCCACCGCGATTTATCACGATTGCCTATCAATCACCCGTCCAGTATCCCACTCCTTTTTTTGTATATATACCTGTATACGTATTATCATTCACCTCCCCCCACCCTACCCCAAAGCTTCTTTTTACATTAATATTCAATATTCCATGATTAATCCGACTGGAATGAAAAAGAAGTCTAGACTATTTCAGAATTTCGGACTCGATTTTGCAACCCTGATATATATGACTGATGAACTAACCTTAGTCACGCAAATTATACCTAATACGTGTTTTCTTAAGTATCTTTTTTATCGGCTGTCGTATCGAAAACCCTCGTTCTATTTTTCTTATCTACAACGAGCTCAAATCTGAATATATCGACACGAAATACGTATATAAACGACACGCATGGCTGATATGACTCATGTGAGGGGATGAAAAATGATATAAACACGATTGTTACTATGTACGGCTGAGATACACGCCGGATTATACATTTTCTGCTGCTGTTATTGTTGTTGTTGTTGTATGCAGGCTATAACTGTTGTTCTTGTAAATGGTTTTATTGAGAGAGAGAGAGAGAGAGAGAGAGAGAGAGAGAGAGAGAGAGAGAGAGAGAGAGAGAGAGAGAGAGAGAGAGAGAGAGAGAGAGAGAGAGAGAGAAAGCAAGAAAGAAAAATAGTCCCATCCATCTGTCGTGTTGACGTGTGCTTTATGCTCTTAGCGCCCCCCACCCCCCTTTACAAAGCAAGCAGTATGTGAGAGAACTCCAGTCTTCTCATGAAGGTATGAGGACATCTACCTAAACTCAAATAACAAAAAAACGAACACAAAGAAAATACTAAAACGGTATCGAATCTGAACAACTTGACAATCTTGACGTTAAAATAAATCCTAGAAAAAAAAGTCGCAAACACAACTCCTTTTCCTTTCACAATCTTCCTTAAATTACGACATACATAGGAAGAAACAGCTGACCCAATCATCTGATTTTTCAATAATAGTGTTTTTTTTTTTTCTCCTCTGTGGATAAATGAACTCTCGCTGTATAACAACATTGCATGGCTGGAGGATGACGTCAGCAGCTCGTATATCCCGGCGAGAGAGAGAGAGAGAGAGAGAGAGAGAGAGAGAGAGAGAGAGAGAGAGAGAGAGAGAGAGAGAGAGAGAGAGAGAGAGAGAGAGAGAGAGAGAGAGAGAGAGAGAGAGAGAGAGAGAGAGAGAGAGAGAGAGAGAGAGAGAGAGAGAGAGAGAGAGAGAGAGAGAGGGGGGGGGGGGGGGAGAGAGGGAGAGAGAGAGGGAGGGGAGAGAGGGGGAGGGAGAGAGAGAGGAGAGAGGGGGAGGGAGAGAGAGATAGGGGAGAGAGAGAGAGA
>BOPN01001859.1:215000-232872 GCA_017312705.2 Penaeus japonicus
TTATTTAGTTTTTTATCTCCCATATATTCACTTAGCTATTGAAGTTAAAAACGAAAAGAAAAATCGGACAAAAAAAAGGAAAAACAAAAGACTGTCGAAGAGTGAATCGAGTCAGTGAGTCACGAGCTCTCACAGTTTGTTGAGTCAGCGGAAGAGCGTGTGTGGTCTTGCAGCATGGGGGAGGGGGTGGGAGGAGGGGCCTCGTACACGAATCATTGAGTCACAAAATGAATGAAGGATTGAAAATACTTTTTTTTTTTTTTTTTTTACTTGGTTGAAGCTAATGGGTCCTCTTTTAGCGTTGAAGGTTCGGCGGTCAAAGGAGTGCTATGAGGGATAGGGGGGAGGGATAGGGGGAGGGGGGAGGGAGGGAGGGAGGGAGGGAGGGAGGGAGGGAGGGAGGGAGGGAGGAAGGGAGCGAGGGAGGGGGGTAGGGACAAGGAAAGGGAGAGGAAGAGGAAGAGGGGGAAGGAAATGGAGAGAGAGAGGGGGGAGGGAAAGGGAAATGTGACAGGTTGGAGTTACGAGGCCGAAGGTAAAAGGACGCAAAAGCTAGGAGGACACAGAAGGGCACGAGGCAAGGAGGCAAAGAGGAAGCAAGAGATAAGAGGGGGGGGCACAGAAGGAGTTAAGAGGGCATGAGACAAGAAGGAAGCAAGAAGGAAGCAAGGTGGGAGGGGGGGGGGGGGCAGGACCAGCGCGGCGGCGGCTGCGGCGGCGGCGAGCGAGGTGTCAACATAGGTTACGTGGATTCCCCCGAGTGGCTCCACAAATGGGCTTGGAGGCGCCAGACCTGAGCTTTGTGCGTGCATACTTGGTCTGGGGGCGACGCGGGTGAGGCGAGGCGAGGCGAGGCAAGGCGAGGCGGGGCGAGCTGAGGTGAGCTGCCGCCGCCGGACGCTAAAACGCAGCTTCACTTCACTTCACTTCCCTTCGCTCAAAGCCGGTTGTTCTCTACCTGTAGACGGGGGAGAGGGGGGGGGGGGGGGTGGAGGAGGGTATAAATAGGGAGGGAAGGAGGGGGAGTGGCACGAGGGAACTTAATCTCTTAACTCGTAAAGTTCGGAGGGTGAAACTTTATCATACCTTAGTGAATTAAATAATGATAATAATGATGTTGATAATGGCAATAATAATAACATTATCAATATCATAATTATCATCACAATAATAAATCAAAACAACTCGATTATGGAATGTGAAAACCTTAACGTATTTCTCGGAAAAAGAAAATTGCGGGGAGGGGAAGGGACGGGTAGGGGGAGGGGGCAAGGAGGAGGTGGGGAAGTGTAGGAGGGGGGGGGGGCTGCTTGATCCCTGCGCCATGAATGGAAGAGAGCAAGACTATGGGTCACGGGTTGCTAGATTCTGAATGGGTGCGGGGGCGATCGCCTCTCTTTTACTAGGCTTTGCACAACTCTCTCTCTCTCTCTCTCTCTCTCTCTCTCTCTCTCTCTCTCTCTCTCTCTCTCTCTCTCTCTCTCTCTCTCTCTCTCTCTCTCTTCTCTCTCTCTCTCGCTCTTTCTCTATATCTCTCTCTCTTTTTCTCTGTCTCTCTCTCTCTCTCTGTCTATCTATCTATCTAACTATTTATCTATCTATCTATCTGTCTGTCTATCTATCTATCCATCTATCTATCTATCTATCTATCTATCTATCTACTCTTTCCCTTTCCCTTCCTCCTTCATCTCCCCTCCCCTCTCTTCCCACCTCCACCCCTTTCCTTCCTCCAACCCTCCATCCCCTCTCCACCCCACCCACCTCCACCACCACCCCGCCTCCAACCCCCTCCCTTCCCCCTCCCCACCCACCTCCAACCCCCCACCCCACCCCCACCCCCACCCCCACCCCCACCCTCGCCTATCAGCACGATCTCCAGTAAATCATGCTCCCGATAAGCATGATCTTCTTTCGGGCAGTAAAACTAGATCTCAATTCGTTGGAGCCTCTTGTTTCTTCTCTTATTTGCCTTGCTTATCGCTCGATCGTCTCTCCTTTCCCCTCTTCCCCCCCTTAGTGCCGAAGTCTTATTCTCTCCTCGATCATCTACTGTTTCTTTCTTCCCTGCCCCTCCTCCTCCTCCTCCTCCTCCTCCTCCTCCTCCTTCTCCTCATAAGCCATCTTGGTTTCATCACTTGTTCGATACCCTTCCCCTCCTTTCCCCTCGCCTCCCTCCCTCCCTCTCCCTCCCTCCCTGCCTCTTCCTCCTTCGCATCGCCCTCTGTCGGCTGCACTCCTGTACTTCGTCACTCACGACCGTCACGGGGAACCTAGGCTTCCTCTCCCTCGTGGTGTTCCTTACTCTTCCTGCCCTTTGCCCCTTGCCTCTGTATCATGTCCCTTGTCCCTTGCCTGATGCCCCTGTACCCTGTCTTTTGCTCCCGATTCTTCAAGTCTGATGCTCCTTGCCTCTAGCGTGATGCCCTTGTCCTGTTTTCCCTGTATCGGCTTCTATTACTTGTCCTGAGTCCCTTGCTTGATGCTCCTGTGCCTAATATCCTTTTCCAGACGTCCACTAGGGACTACATGTCTTTTCCTTGTCCCTTCTATTTTGTTTCGGGTTATTTCTAGTTTATTTCGGGATTTTAGAATTCCTTCTCTCTTCTCTACCCCCTCCTCCTCGGTTTTTTTCTTCTTCTCTTCCTCCTCCTTCTTTTTCTCCTCATCTTCCTTCTTTTTACTCTTTTAACTCCTACTCCTACTCCTACTCCTACTCCTACTCCTCCTCCTCCTCCTCCTCCTCCTCTTCCTCCTCCTCCTCCTCTTCCTCTTCCTCTTCCTCCTCCTCCTCCTCCTCCTCCTCCTCCTCCTCCTCCTCCTCCTCCTCCTCCTCCTCCTCCTCCTCCTCCTCCCCCTCCTCCTCCTCCTCCTCCTCCTCCTTCCTCCTCCTCCTCCTCCTCCTCGCTTCGCTGGCTAAAGGATCAAAACACTCCGTGCAGTGATCTATGGCTCGCAAACACAAACACGTGTAGGGTAATCCCGTTAAGAGTTGAGTCAGCGGAGCATAATTCACGCATTCCGTGGCATGAATGGACAGACAATGCACTCCGCAGAGGGGGAGGTAGGGCAGGGGAAGTGGGGTGGGTGGGGGTGGGGGAGAGGAAGTGGAAGTGGAGGGTGGGGGGTGGGGTGGGGTGGGCGAGAGGAAGTGGGGGAGTGGGACAGCGAGATCGAGGAGAGTTCAAAAAATAAATCACGAGGCTTTTGATAATGAAGTTATATCGTTTGAGACGTGTGAGATATTATCGTGACGGTTTGGAAAGTATGTAATGGTATAAGGAAGCATAAATAGAGAAATAGAAAGAGAAGAGAAGACAGAGAGAGAGAGAGAGAGAGAGAGAGAGAGAGAGAGAGAGAGAGAGAGAGAGAGAGAGAGAGAGAGAGAGAGAGAGAGAGAGAGAGAGAGAGAGAAAGAAACAGTGAAAGAGCTATGAAGAGTAAGAGCTGGAGGAAGAGAAAGAAAAAGAGAAAGAGAAAGAGAGAAGAAATTGAAAGAAGAGGCAGACAGGTTTACTCAGCAAGCACACCGAGAGCATTGTTAGTGATAACGCGGTCAACGATGTTAATAATCCTCGTGTTCTGGAGTACCGAAGGAGAACATGCGAGAACCCACGTACTACCAGCCTCGCTTTCTCACAATACTTGATAATTAGTGGGAGGGAGGGAGGGAAGGAGGGAGGGAGGGAGGGAGGGAGAGAAGGAAGGAGGGGGAGTGGGTGCCGTTATACATGTATAGGCGATCCTCTCCCTCTCCCTATCTCTCTCTCTCTCTCTCTCTCTCTCTCTCTCTCTCTCTCTCTCTCTCTCTCTCTCTCTCTCTCTCTCTCTCTCTCTCTCTCTCTCTCTCTCTCCCTCGCAATAATCACTTCCCTCCCTACCACTCCTCCCCCCTCCCTCCCTCTCCCCTTCCTCCCCCCTGCAAACTCGCAATAACCCCTCTTTAATATTCCGTAAAACCTACCCCAAGTACAGTCCCCCGCATGACGTAGGAACACCCGTATATAGACCCACGGAATCGGAACACATCCCCAGCAGAAATATGCGTAGACGATCGCTGAAGGTTAATCAATAAAGATTATTCGCCAAGATGACTGGGAAGAATGCGGGATTCGGTGGCGCTGGTGGAGAAGTGATGGTGACGTCATAGGAGACCACCGCACATAAAAAAAGAAAAGAAAAAAGAGACAGAGAGAGAGAGAGAGTGAGAGATCCAGCATCACACACGAGCGACACTCATCTCGCCGCCCTTCTCTGAGACCTTTATTCATGACTTATTTACACACGTACACATGTATACACACCCGCACACATATAGTCGAATTGTGAATGTACATACTTGATGCTGTACGCACGAACACTAACATGTTCGGAGTGAGAGAAAGAGAAAAAGAAAGAGAAAGAGAAAGAGAGACAGAGGGAGAGAGAGAGAGAGAGAGAGAGAGAGAGAGAGAGAGAGAGAGAGAGAGAGAGAGAGAGAGAGAGAGAGAGAGAGAGAGAGAGAGCTTGATGCTGTACGCACGAACACTAACATGTTCGGAGTGAGAGAGAGAGAGAGAGAGAGAGAGAGAGAGAGAGAGAGAGAGAGAGAGACAGACTGATTATCATGCATTTACACCGGAAGAAAATAAACACGAGAGGGGAGATGGAGAGACAGAGGGAGGAGGAAGAGGAAGAGGAAGAGGAAGTTGGAGAAGGAGACGAGGAGGAAGGGAGGAGGAAGAGAAGAAGAGGGGGACCAATCCAAATAATAATGATAATAAAAACAGAAAGAAAATGAACTTCCGCTCTCGACTCGCACTCACCACACAAACAAATAAACAAACAAACGGCCGACAAACGTCTTCAAAGAATCGCGCGAGCCACAACAAGAGGGGGAGGAGGGGGAGGAGGGGGAAGAGGAGTAGGAGGGGTAGGAGGAGGATCAGCGGCCGGTAACAGAATCCTAGAGCGGAATCGATCGCATTGTTCACGTGTGAATGGGACGCCTTCATCCCCGCCACCGGACACTCACGCAGCCGAACACTCGCTCCTCTATCGGCGCTTCAAGTCCTCCTCTCCTCCTCTCCTCTCCTCTCCTCTTCTGCCGGTGATGCTGCTGCTGCTGCCTCGCCGCCGTCTGCCTCGCCGCCGCCGCCGCCGTCTGCCTCTGTTTCAGCCGCCGCCGCCGCCGCCGCCGCCGCCGCCGCCGAGCCGCGTACCCCGCCGAGCCTCGCCGAGCGCCGCCGCCATCGAGAAGCACTCGGCCGCACGTAGCCAAGAAGACTTCGGGCTCTGTCTCAACGACGCTATTCTTCGGATATCTTTTTTTTCCTTTTTTATGCTTTCATATTCTCTCTCTTGGTTTTTCCACTTTCATATTTCCTGCTTTAGTCTTTCTCTTCATTTGATTTTATCATATTCTTTTCATATCATTTTTCCTTCTCTCTTTTCCTCTCTTTATTTTCAATTCTTTAGATAATGTTCAGCTCTTTTCATATTTTTTCCCCTTTTCTTTTCTTTATATCCCCCCCCTTTTTCTCTATCCATAAATATATATTTCTTCTTATTTCGTATTCTTCTCCTCCTCCTATTCATCCTTCTTCCTCTATTCCATTCCCGGCATTATTCTTTCAATTTCTTATTTCCGGATCTTAAGTTATCTTGTCGATGTTCATTTATTTCCTCTAATCACCTTTGTTTTTGTTCGTCTTTTTGCTTCTTAATTCATGTCATCATTATTATTTCTGTTAACCATCATCACTATTATTGCTGTCTATCACAAATACGATTAATGTGTTTTTATCATAATAATTTCTTGAGAGAGAGAGAGAGAGCGATAGAGATAAGAGAGAGAGAGAGAGAGAGAGAGAGAGAGAGAGAGAGAGAGAGAGAAATAAGAGAAGGATAAGGTGGTAATATAAAGAAGACTCAAGTGCTATTCCACGGGGGAGGGAGGAAGGGGGAGGGAGGGGAAGGTATGATGAAGACGGTATGTCTCGGAATCAACGCGTCGTTATGAACGTTAAATATCATAATCCATCGCTTATTTTTTTCCTTTTCTGTTCCATTTCTTTCGGTCCATTATACAGAATCGAAGTGTGGAATTGCATGAACGCAAAGTACTCAAGTTGAGGAAAGAGGGAGGAAGGGAAGAAGGAAGAAGAAGAGGAAGAAAAAATGAAGAAGAGGAGGTGGAGCAGGAGGTGGAGGTGGTGAAGATGGAGATGGAGGTGGAGGTGGAGGTGGAGGTGGTGGAGGTGGAGGAGGAGGAGGAGGTGGAGGTGGCGGAGGGGAAGGGAGAGGAGGAGGATGTGGAAGGAAGGAGAGATTAAGCAAGCCAGGAAAAAAGAAAGAAAGAAAGAAAGAAATAAAGAAAGAAAGAAGGAAGCAAGCAAACAAGCAAGGGAAGTAAAAGGGAAGGAAGCAAACTCGAAAAGAAAGAAAAAAAAGGAAAGGAGGACGGAAGGAAGAGGCGAAAAGGCAGGAAAAGGGAAAAAGGAAGAGGAAGGAAGCCAGGAAGGAAGAGAGGAGAGCGTGGCTTCAGGAGGTTGAGTAGCGGTAATGAGCTGGTTGGCGCCGAGGAGGAGGAGGAGAAGGAGGGGGGGGGGGGGGGGGGGTGAAGGCAGGGAGCGGTCCTTCTGACGCGGCCAATGTATGTGTTGTGCACTCGTAAGTGACTGTAACTGTCTTGTTGATCCTTGGCGGCGGCCCACCCACAGAAGGGGAAGGGGAAGGGGGAGGGGGAGGGGGAGAGGGAGGGTGGGGGGGGGGGGAGAAGAGAGAGGAGGATAGGAGGATGGAGGGTAGGCACGATGGGGGGAAAGGGGAAAGAGAAGAGATAGTTAAATATGTATATATATATATATATATATATATATATATATATATATATATATATATATATATATATATGTATGTATGTATATATGTATATATATGTATGTATATGTATATATATACATATATATATATATATATATATATATATATATATATATATATGTATATGTATGTATGTATGTATATATGTATGTATATGTATATATATATATATATATATATATATATATATATATATATATATATATATATATATATATATATATATATATATATATATATAGAGAGAAGAGAGAGAGAGAGAGAGAGAGAGAGAGAAAAAATCCGAATCAAGGATCAAGAGGCCAGGCGAAGGGACAAGAGAAAGCCCTTCTTCTGAACGGACGTCGGCGGCGGCGGCGGCGGCGGCGGCGGCGGCGGTGGCGGCGTCAGGATTTCACGTCGACTGGATCGCCCGTGATTAATTCTGGCCACTTCAGTTGCAACATCAACACTTCTTCGAGTGGGAGGTGAGAGGAAGTTGCGGGGAGACACGTGGAGAGGCAGGCAGACAGGCTGACAGACAGGCAGATATATAGGAAGGAGGATCGTAAGTTAAAAAAAAAGTCTAAGTACCCAAGACAGACAGACAAGTAGACAGACAGACAGACAGGAAGGAAGTCTCCCATGTCGATAAGAATGTAAGGAGACGAGGCAGACAGACAGACAGACAGACAGACAGACAGGAAGGAAGTCTCCCATGTCGATAAGAATGTAAGGAGACGAGGCAGACAGACAGACAGACAGACAGACCGACCACTCACATCAGACCCGACCTCATTCGAAGGGAGTTAATTATTCCTGTAACCTCGAGTTCCTTTGCCGGATGCTCTCCCGACACAGAGGAAGGTCGAGATGCGCAATCGGGAAGCAACGAGATCGAAAATCGAGGAAGTTGGAGCGCCATTTTGCCGAAGAGGATTAAATGGAGAGGAAATGGAATAAAAGACGGAACATATGGGAATAAAAGGACAAAGAGAAGGAACAAAAATGGAGGAGGATTTATGCATAACTATAAACGGAGGTTAGAAAAAAAAACTTTATAAATGGTGTAACATTATTCTAATATGTAAACAGCGACCATCACGATGTAACTATTAGAAAAAGTAAGCAAATAAACAAACTAATTAAAAAAATAATTACAAATAAAAATAATGATAAAAAACATTTACACACAAAAAAATAACAACAACAGAAAAAACAACAATCAGACCTACACCAAAATAAATAAGCATAAGAAATAAGAAACAAAAAACAAAAAAAGAATACAAAGAGAATAAATAAATAAATAAATAAACAGAGGAGCCACGCATGAAAAAAAGAAAAAGAAATACACGATGAATCATTACAATCCGGCGCCTCATTTCCTGGAGAGGAACTATTATCTGCAGATTCGTAAAAAGTCTCGGCGCCAAAGGGAAGCCCTCTCGCCTCGATAATAAGAGGGATCGAGGGAGTGCTTCGAAAGAGGGGAATAAGGGGGGGGGATTGGGGGAGTAAGAGGGGAAAAGAGAGAGAAAATGGGGAAGAGAGAAGAGAGAGGGGAAGAGAGAGAGAGGTGGGGAAGAGAGAGAGAAGGGGGGGGGGAGAGAAAGGGAGAGAGAGAGAGAGATGGAGGAGGGGGCAGATATAAAGAGAGAGGGAGAGGGAGACAAATAGCGAGAAAATGGGAGAATGTGGCAACATCCGCGGCAGAAAGTGTGTGCGAGTGTACCCGTCGACACCACAAGTCACCAAATGTCTGAGCCGAATTCACAGACAAAGGGGTCTACTCGGCACGACTTGGTGTATGCATGTGTACGTCACTATACAAGATAAAATAACCTCTTCAGGAGCTGTTAAAACAGTAATGTTTACTAGAGGACTTTATTTAGATCAGACTGTTCCCGTTACGGCGCTCAGCTATGACGCATTTGTTTTGTTTATTCAGGGCGGTATCCGCAGCTACGGAAAATAAATATTCTTCAGTATATTCGCATTCCTTGTTTAATGTTATGCACATTTTATCAATTTAAAAATCAAAGCAAACGGCTGGAGTGAGGCCCGTCCGACAGAATGCATGGGAGACCCAGGGATGCCATATAGTTGCCAGTCATGCAAATGTTGGCGGCGACCTGCAGATCCCAGGCATCTCCCAGCCATCAGGTGTCATGAACGGCAGACTGTCAGTCATTCACAAGTAGCGATGCTCGGCGCGGCGGGAGAATCTGATGGCTGACACACGGGCACGGGTACGAAGCCCGGAATGGTACACATGAGCAGTAGTAGTTGAGGAAAACGGGACGACCTCTGCGTCCTCCTTAGGGCGAGATCTTCATGAAAGTCTTGGCCTTTCTTTGAACTTTGAATTTCGATCGATCAAAGCCATAGCGACGCGAAAGTAGCACGCGGCCGAGCGGGTCAGATCGTCGCCTCCCCCCCCCCTCAAAAAAAGAAGAAAAAAAGTAATGTAAACAAACTTATGAATAAACTTTTACGTTGCGATGTTGTTGTTGTTGTTTTTTTAAGATTTTGACAAGTCTCTTTGAAATAGCCGCGACTGGCAGTGGGAGTTATTGTGCTGTGAAGCATATTGCAGTTAATTTTAAAAGGAAGGAGAAAAGAAGTAGGGGAGTACGGAAGAGGGAAGGAGGAAAGGAGAAGGGAAGGAGGAAAGGAGAAGGGATGGAGGGAAGAATGAAGGGGCGTCAGGGTAGCCAGCGGGTGGCCAGGTGCTCACGGCCGCGCACGTCCAGGGCACTTCAGAGCAGGACCCCCCGGCGCGACCGGGATTTAATGAAGGCCCCTTTTTCGCGAATCGCAATCCCATACGCACACGAACATAAACACGCCCACATGGAAGCAGGGTACACGGCAAGACAGTCGCCCACGCCCCATTAACTCGGGTCCTCGAAGGGGGTCGAGGGCAAAGGGATCCAGAGCGAGGGGGAGGGGGCACGGGGGAGGGGGCACGGAGGGAAGGGAGTACGGCGCCAGAACTGAGAAGAGGAAGGGATGGGGAGGGATAAGGGGGAAGGAGGCTGCCGGCGTCGCCCTGCCCGTCGCCACACCATAGCCGCCGCCCCCATAAAATTGATGGCAGGTCTTGGCACAGAGTAACGCCGCTCGGGAGGTCTGACTACGGGCGGCGGCGACGACGGAGGCGGCGGCGGCGGCGGCGGAGCGGCAGGCCTCGGGCGACGTCCAGGCGGGGACGGGGACGCGGACAGCGCCATCCTACGAGAGCCTCACCGGCAGTGCCTCGTCCCCGGGCCCTCCCCCGGGCCCTTCCTGCTACCTGTCTGTCGCCGAGGCTGACTTTGGCGCCAACCACGTCACCCGAACGCTGGCGCCACGGCCGTCACACGCTCGCGCGCTCGCCGCCCCGAATGCCACTCACTCGCTCGCTCGCTTACTCGCTTGCTCCCCCCTCCCCCCCGCCTCCGGCCGCCTGCCACTCGCCCAATTCATTGTGGAGCGTCACTTCTTTTTTTAAACTCAAGTGACATTCAACCACTATTTAAAAATCTGAAATGCTCCCAAAAAGTTGGAAGCACTACTAGCTCGCAGCAAGCAGTTGCGCGAGCGCGTCTCAATCCCGTCTGCGGCGCGGGGCGACGCACGCGGCCGCCTCGCGCCCGCCCGGCCTGGCAGCGGGCCGTGACTCCCTCCACGACTGGCGCCAGCGCTCGGGCCGCCCCTACGTGAATGAAACAACAACCTCCCTCTCCTGGCGCCAGCCGACATTCCTCACTCCTGCCATACTAACCACCGACCCGCTGCCGCCACCCAGCTGACACTCCTGACGCCAATCACGCCGGCAAAAAGGGCAACTATATAATACCGACTTTGGCCTCGGCCTGACGTCGGCGCCGCTTATTTGTATGCGGGGAGACTTGGGTGTGAGTGCGCTTTTTCCTCTCTCTTGCTTTCTTACTTACTTACTTTTTATGATTAGTGTTGACTCATGTCGGAGTTTATATGCACGATGAACTTTTCTCCTCGACTTCTTGCGTCTGGCAGGAGCCTAATGGCAGGGGGGGAGGGGGGGAAGGGGGATGAAAGACCTTGCTTAAAAAGAACTCGGAAAAATCCCTCCCCCCTCTCTCCCTCTCTCTCTCTTTCATTTTTCCCTCCTTTCCTCTCTCCCTCTCTCTCTCTTTCATTTTTCCCTCCTTTCCTCTCTCTCTCTCTCTCTCTCTCTCTCTCTCTCTCTCTCTCTCTCTCTCTCTCCTTTCCTCTCTCACTCTCCTACCCCCTCCCGCCTTCCCCTTCTCCTTCCCTCCTTTCCTCCCTCCCACTTTCCCTCTTTTCCTCCCTCTCCTTTCTCCCTCCCTCCTATCTTCCTTCTCTGCCTCGCTCTCCTTTCTCCCTCCCTCCTACCTCCCTTCTCTAACCCTCCCTCCCTCCCTCACTGCCCCCCCCCCCCCTCACATCAAGATCGCCCAGGAGACGACAACGCCGCCCCGCACACAAGTCCTCGTAATGCACCAGCCGCTCGACTGTGTCCAAACTGCATTAACAAAGATTCACGGATCTGGAGACAAACACACGGGGAGAACTGCAGTGTGTGTGTGTGTGTGTGTGTGTGTGTGTGTGTGTGTGTGTGTGTGTGTGTGTGTGTGTGTGTGTGTGTGAGTGTCCTGTTTGCGCAGGAGTCTGGCATTTTATTGTCCACGGCGCATGAGTGTTGTTCACTTGAGATTTATTTATGCGACCTACTAACGTTTCCCCTGCATCCAACTACACGCCCCCTTTTTTTTAAATACTTCGGAAATAACTTCACAGACACTTTCGTACGCACTTGCATACGTACAAGAATGTGCGATATCTAATACACACACCATATATTGCCATGATTGTTATGTAACGCAATTCATTGTTTGTAATATGTTGCAATATTGAATGCATTCCTCAAGCTAAGGCAAACCACGCATGCCGTTGTCTTCACAAAATGAGAAAAAAAATGAAAATAAAATAAAAGGATTTTATCTTTGTTCAACCACCTCAAAGACTTCCCCCGAACAAAGACCCCGACAAGTATGGCATGTGCAACTCTTCCTGGGAAATGTCAGAACTTGCAGGAACAGGCAATTGCAACAATGGCTACGACCCCTCTGTGACGCCATCGCCATCCTCCTCCTCCTCGTAGTGTCTCGACAAAAGACTGAATTCTTGACTTGTTTATATTTCGATATAAAACTAATGGTGGGGGTCGAGGGGAGAAGGGGAGACAGGCAGGAGGAAGGGGTGAGGGGAAAGGATGACAGGAAGGTGGGGGAAAGGAAGGAGAAGGGAGAAGGGATGGTAGGGAGGAGGAATTAGTGAAGGGAAGGGGAGACGTGGGGGAGGAGAAGGGGAGAGAAGATCGAGATAAGAAGGGGAGAAAATGAGAGGAAGAGGAAGAGGAAAGGATGATAAAGGGAGACAGGGCAAGGAGAGGGACAATTGGGAAGGGAGAAAGAAAGGAGGCAGGCAAAGAGCGGGAGAGACGAAGGAGACAAAGAAGGAGGGAAGAAAGAAAAAGTGGAAACTTAGACAAAGTCGAGGAAGAGGGGATAGGGAGGAGGAGGAGGAGGAGGAGGAAAAGAGGAGACGCAACTTCCCGAAGACAAAAGCCAAACAGATGAATCAAAGCATTAGCGGCCGATGGTTCTCGGAAAAGCATCTGGTCAGCCATCAAGAGGCAGGTCTTCTCACGATTGACAGAGGTGTAAAGTGCGGCGGTTACATGTGTCGCTCCCTGGCGGCTGCTATTGTCCCGTGGCTCCGTCCGGCTCCTGACAGCCGTATTATAATTCAATTAGGGGGTTTCACTTCAGCGCAACTGGGCGGTCTGTCTTGACACGCATACACATACTTATCTATTGAACATACGTGTGTGTGTGGGTGTATGTCTGTCTCTCTCTGTCTTTATCTCTATCTCTGTCTCTGTCTCTGTCTCTGTCTCTGTCTCTCTCTATATATATGTGTGTGTGTGTGTGTGTGTGTGTGTGTGTGTGTGTGTGTGTGTGTGTGTGTGTGTGTGTGTGTGTGTGTGTGTGTGTGTGTGTGTGTGTAAATATATATATACATATATATATATATATAAATAAATAAATATTTATATATATATATATATATATTCATACACAAAATACATCTACGACCATCGGAATAAGAGTTTACGATAATCCGATCCCCCCCAAAAGAGCGCAAAAAGAAGAAAAAAAAACCGGGCCATGACTGACTTTACCATAAGCACAGAAACAGCACCCGGGTCAGTGATAGCAAATAAACACGGGCAAACTTTTGCTTCTCCCGACGGATACGGCTGCAATCTGATATTGTACACACATACCTACATACAAACAGGCACATGCGTGCACACACAAACACACATACAGGCAGCATATACACGCACGTCTAAAGCCACACGCAAAAGAAAAAAAGATAAAGAGAGAGAGAGAGAGAGAGAGAGAGAGAGAGAGAGAGAGAATGAAAACGAAAGGAGAACAAGAGAGGGAGAGACAGATGAGATAAAAGATACCAAACACACACACACACACAAACAAAAATAAGCGATAAAAAAGTAGTAAGAAGCAAGGTTCCTTCTGAGAAACGCCTAGACACAGCAGGCAGTAAACGCGCTGTCGCGGTCCGCTTTTTCTGGAGGTAAACACGGCGTCCTGGTCAGTCTCTGGGTGACACCCGACCCCCTCATTTACACGCCTGCCAGCCACACCCCTCCTCTCTCCTCTCCCCCTCTTCTCTCTCTTCTATCCTCCCTCTATTCCCCTCTTCTATTCTCTCTCTATCTTGTATCCTCCCTCTATTCCCCTCTTCTATTCTCTCTCTATCTTGTATCCTTCCTCTTTTCCCCTCTCCTATTCTCTTTCTTGTATCCTCCCTCTCCCTTCTATCCTCTCTCTTTTATCCTCCCTCTCTCTTTCTTCTATCCACCCTCACCCCCCTTCATCTCTCTCTTCTATCCTCACCGCTCCCCCCCCTCTTCTTTCCCATCTATCATCTATCTCTCCTCTTTCGTTTTTTCTCCTTCCTCCTCGGGATTAACGCCTCGCATTTTTCCTTGGCTTACTTCGTTAACCTCTTTCCTCTCTGGTCTTCCATTCAGTTCTAGCCCCCCCCCCCCCCCCCCCCCCCCCCCCCTACTCTTCCTTAATTTCTTACTCTCGGCCTTCTATTCCATTCTCTATTCACTCTCCATATATCATCTTCGTCTGTTTCCTTCATATCCCCACCGAAAAAATAATAATAAAAATAAAATAAAAAGGAAGAAAGAATTGCTATTTCGAATTTGTAGAAGGAAGATTTATGGAACCTCGAGAAGCAAGCAAGCAAGCAAGAAAGCAAATTAAGAGGGTAGTCAAGAAAGTAAGCGAGAAAGCAAAAAAGGTGATTCAAAATACAAGGAATCAATTTAATAGGTAAAGAGGTAAGCAAGGAAGAAAGGCATCAGGATGAGACACAATCAAGGAAAAAAGCCAGAGAATAGACAAGGTAATAAAAAGCAAGGGAAGGCAACATAAAAACAAAACAAAAGCAATCGAAAAAAACAAAGCGAGGAACAATCAGTGTAATAATAGAGGAAGGAATCAGTTAAATAATCAAGGCGGCAAGCAAGCAAGGAAGCAAGCAAGCAAGCAAGCGCAGAAGGAGGCCGAGTCCGGGCGCCGTCGGACGTGAGGGCCGCATCCCCGCCATGGCGCCTTCCATCTTGAAGAAGGAAAATAAACCCTCACGCGGAGAGAATGCGGATATTTCGAGCGTAAAACCTCTCCTGTGATTCAGAAAAGGATGGATCAAGAAACGTCGACGCCCACGCCGTCGCCGCCCACGTCTCACGCCCGCTACTACTACTGTCGCTGTCTTGTCTCTAAGGGCCCCCTTCCCCCCACCGCCCCTCCCCGCACGACAAGGCGATTGGCCAATGCAACTTCCCTTCCGAGGCCCGTGATTGGCTGGCGCGTGAAGTGGCTTCCTTAAGTGGTCGTTGGTTCATTAGAAGGTAAGACCAACGACGCGACTGCCGCCGTCTGTTCTCGCGGCGGAAGAGTACTCACAAGCAGCGACGTTGCGCGGTTGCGTCACGGCCGGAATCATCGAATCGCCGACGCCCGCAATCGTCTGCGTCCCGCTGCTCCGAGTCCTCCCGAGTCCTGAGTTCCTGTTCTCCTTTTGTCCCTCTCGAAGGACCCCATCATCCCATCCGCATACTCTTACTCCCAAGGGGTATTGAGGGCGGTTCATGAGGATAGAAGGCCGTTTCGATTTTTTTTCTTTTTCTTATTCTCTCCCTTTCCAAGAACTCCAGCTCTTCGTCCTTCGATTCGGATTATCTTTCTCGTAGTCCCCCTCTTTCCATCCCTCTGTCCCCTTTCTCTCTCGTTCAATTTCCATCTATATGTCTTTTCTTGTTGATTCATCTTGAGTCACACTGTCACACTATATTCCTAAACTACCTCGCACACCATTCGAAACGTGCTTCGCAATGTTATTCTCTCTCGCGAGGTAAAAGTGGTTCATTGAGGTGCTTCGAAACACCCATCATTACCGTTATTCTCTCTCTTGTGCGAATGATATACGGGTCTGTAACGGATTCCCAGATGCATAAATTTCAGTCTCCTTGTCAGCGAAGTGTGCCCATTTTTTAGTCTCTTGTTCCTTTCGCTGGAGAATGGTATTATTTTGGAAAGCGAGTTTATCAAAGACCTTGTTCGATTTCGTGGTGGTGGACATAAAGAGATGGAACGTGGGAAGAGAGAGAGAGAGAGAGAGAGAGAGAGAGAGAGAGAGAGAGAGAGAGAGAGAGAGAGAGAGAGAGAGAGAGAGAGAGAGAGAGAGAGAGAGAAGGGGGGGGATAAATCGTTCTATATATAGCAAAACTCAGTTATGGAACAATGTCTGTTACAAAACACGAGACGCAAGAGGGCAAGACTTCACATATATTTGATTTAGTGCATCCGCATGTGGTAGCCCCGTCTCCCTGTCGCCCGTCCACGTTAGTACCCGGCGCCCCCCCTCTTCTCCTACTCCCCCTGTAGAACCCCTCCTCTCCCCTATCCTTAGTACCCTCCCCTCTCCTCCTAGTCCCCCTGTAGAATCCCTCCTCTCCCCTATCCTTACTACCCTCCCCTCCCCTCTTATCTCCTTAAGAATAACCCCCACATCTATGCCTCTCTCTCTCTCCCTCCCCCTCCCTCCCTCCAGAGTACAATTTCGACAGCAGCAACAACCTTCCCTTCTCACTCACTTACCTTGATGTCACATAAAAGCTAAACTGATCTCTCCCCATCATTCTCAATGGAACGTGATTGCATGACTGCGATGCAATATTATAAGTTTAGTTGGCAGGTCTGAATGAAGGCTCAGGTACCCCCTCTCTCCATCCCTCGCTGAGCCTCTCTCTCTCTCTCTCTCTCTCTCTCTCTCTCTCTCTCTCTCTCTCTCTCTCTCTCTCTCTCTCCCTATCTCTCGATTTACGAAGGGGAAACGGAGCGATACGGAGCAAGAGCAATCGACATAAGAGATAAAAAAGAGCGAAAGTTGAGGGAGAGAGAGAGAGAGAGAGAGAGAGAGAGAGAGAGAGAGAGAGAGAGGAAAAGAGAGACCAGACCCAGGTGATTTGCAGCAGAAACGCCAGTCGACCTCCAGGCGTCATGCCGGCCAGACATACACGCCCGCCAGCGCCCATCTCATGTGTCCTCGTACGTAATGCTCCCTACGACCCGTTTTGACCCCGAGTAATTTAAAGGACTAATTCCAGATAATAAGTGTATGATGTGTATCTTAAGATACGCAACAGAAATTGAAAAAAATAGTATAAACAGAAAAAGACAAAAGAAAAAAAAAAGGATATATCGCAAAATACAAAAGACGATAAATCGACGAACCAGCAAAACCAACAAATCTAGACCCCCCCCCCCCTCCTTAAAAATAAATAATAACGATAACCAAAACACACTCAAATACTACAGCAACAATAACAAAAACATCGACCACAACCCTACACAAACAAAAGCAAAAAACAACCTCCAAAAATAGAAATAAACACCAACAAATACATATATATAAAAAGACGTAACAAAATATGTACTTACCAGGTCCATGGGTGGAATAAGACCCGTAGTCGTGGGTCCCGCCAGTTTCTTGGGACTCCACCAGACACTCGCTGTCTTCACTGGGGGCAGCATCTACACGCAGAAGGAGAAGGAGAAGAAGAAGAAGAGGAGGAGGAGGGGGGGAGAGAGTGGAAGAGAGGGAAAGACAGACAGGCAGAAAGTGAAAGAGAAAGAAAGAAAATGTATATTAATTTCAGTAATTTTCTAGCTACAATCATTTAAGATGTATGGCATTCTTGATTTGCTTTTATTTTAAGTAAAAGATAAAACCTATGACACCTTCTGGTCTAGAGTCAAAAACCAAGGTAAACCCCCCAAGGTAAAAAAAAATTAATTCACAGACAAAAAAAATAAAGCCAAACCCAAGACACAAAACTAAGGTTACAAAAAAAGGAAAAATACAAAGAAATACCAAAGATCCTTACCTTCAGGTCTGAGAAGGTCGCGACTGCTAAACCTCCTATAAGGCGGAGGTGGGGATTCTGGGGGAGAAAGAGAGAGAGAAAGTGTTATTCAATCTGACTACGTAAGTTGTCAGGGTGGCGTCGTTTTGCTTTTTGAGTAGTTGTTTGCGAGTGGGTATGTTGGGGTGTATGGGTGGGAGGTGGGAGGGGGAGGAGGAGGTGTGTGTGTGTGTGTGTGTGTGTGTGTGTGTGTGTGTGTGTGTGTGTGTGTGTGTGTGTGTGTGTGTGTGTGTGTGTGTGTGTGTGTGTGTGTGTGCGTGTGATCACTAGTTATGAACGAAAGACATGATTCTTATTTGACCTAATTATACTTTCCTTCATCTTTCTGACTGGAAACTGACAACCAATCGCTAAATCTCCTGACACTTCCATCACAGCAGAAAAGCGCTAAAGTCCTAGCGCTAAATTAATGAAAATGATGATAATAACATTTCATTCTTTAAAAATAAA